>DWLI01000167.1:0-26939 GCA_018249915.1 Cecropterus dorantes dorantes
TTTAGGTTCAATTTGGTCTTATAAATTTGTTATCTCTAAATTATTAAGGCTGTACACATTTTCATGATTGTAAAAATGTTTTAATTTTGGTTTCGGCCCAAAGTAGGACAAAACCCAATTCTTCGGCTTTGGTTTCGTTTGAAAAACTAGTTTCGGTCGTTTACTAATTAGTACTAAGTGGGTATTTGGAATTGTTATCGTATGATATTACTTATTCAAATATCGTACAATAAAATACGTCATATACTCGTCATTAGTTAAATACGTAATGATGTTAGTACTAACACTAATGAGCAGTAAATGCTACTTAGTAATGTCAGTGAATCATAGAAATATTTTTCTCAAATGCAATGTCTTGGCAACCGGAAATTGAGCTGATTCTCATATAAGTCATAGATACGTACACACATGCATGTCATCGTCTTAATCACCCTCATCTACATAGACCTTGTCCTCAACTTAAACTTATTTATACGGGTCTAGTTGTTTGTGTCCAGTACACACAGTTACCATCAATGGCACATGGCATCTTCGTCTCCAAATTATAGCAAAGTAAATCTAGAAGATATGACTGTGTAAAGAAATACCTACTTCTATTATAAAAAAAAATATCACCGTTTTTAGTTTAGCGTCAATAAAATGAGTACACACGTACTTGTTGTATTAAATCAAAATTTGATTGAACCTACATTTAAAAATTGGATTTTAACCTGAATCATGATTCGATCTTACCGGTTTCCAACTGAAATTTCAACGACTACGCCGCATATACAAGAACGCAATAAATCAATTCGAGTAGGTACATGAGAATGTAAACAGTAATGTGAGCAATAGGAAATTAACGCAACTATAACTGATGCTTCCTTATTGTCTACAATGTTTGACAACTTAATAATAGCTTGTTGATCGCTTATTGGCCATGTCGACACTCGTTTGTCATAACGTAATTCACAGTGTGATGGAATTTGAACAAACGAATAGAATATAAACAATTATTATTTTGGTATTTGGATTATGAAATTCTTAAAATTTAACCCAACTGCTGTTTCCTTAACTCGACATTGTCCGGATACGACTTAATAATAGCTTGTTGATGGCTTATTGGCTACGTCGACACTTGTTTGTCATATCGATATTCACAGTGAATTATTTATTATTTTAATATTTGGGTTGTTAAATTCTTAAAGATTGGCAAAACTGTAACTCATGTTTCCTTATCATAGACATTGTCGGGAGACGACTTAATAATAGCTTGTGATGGCTTATTGGCTATGTCGACACTTGTTGTTTGTATGTTGTCATATCGATATTCACAGTGTGATGGAATGTGAACTGAACGAATTGAATATAAAGAATCATTATTTTGGTATTTGGGTTGTGAATTTTTTGCCCTATAACTGATGTTTCCTTATAATCGACATCGATGTTGAATATCGACATTATTAAATCCTCTTCTGACAGAGGTTTCTTCTGACTGACTTTAATAATGTCGATATTCAACATACGGCGAAATGCTAACGAAACGATTTCGATAGGAGCAATATGTGATATTTATTTTATAAAAAATCTTCAAACTTTAATGTGAAACTTTCATTAGAATGATAAGAAAAAATAAATACTGATGTATTTTTAATAATATAAATTATAGAGACTTATTATTTTGATTATAATTATTCATTTTTTGGGCAAAACCCAAATAGTTTCAAATCTATTAGAGGATTAACGAACTAAGTTGTTATCTTAACAGTTTGAAAACATTGCGTAAATTTTCAACTTTTTATTGATTTAAGTCAATAAATGTTTCATACCATAATTGATTCTCGTCAGTTAAAAAGTAAAAGACATGCAATTGGTGCTTTTAAATGTCTTTTAATTGGTTTAATAATTCACATATCAGATATACTAAGGTTGTCAACACTTGAAATTCTTGTACCAAAAAATTCTTGTAAAAAATACACCCAGAAAACTCTGTAAGCACCCGAAGTTGGTTATGAAAAGAAAGTTGAACAATCGGAAGCGAGCGGTCGCTGTAATAGCGGGACCCTATTATTGACATTGTCGTGTGACAACTTAATAATACCTCGTTGACCGAACGACGTTTCAACACCGCCACTACGAGTATGTGGTGTGCGTGTGCGTGTGACTTTATCTCGCCTTTTTTTTTCAAGTTATGCTATGAAACAATTTGAGGGTCGAAGCAACGAAACCAGTGTATAACGACTTCCGTGTGGATTTACTAGGTGTGCTACGCGGTTTCACCCGCTACTAAATAAAAAAAAAACAAACGTAGCGTGATGTTATATAGCCTATAGCCTTCCTTAATAAATGGACTATTCCATACAAACATATTTTTTTTTAAATCGATCAAGTAGTTCTGAGATTAGCTCGTTCAACCAAACAAACTCTACTGCTTTATTATATTAATATAGATTAGTAGTAAGTAGTCTCTATTATGTGATCGATATTACTTTGCCTAACACAATGGTGTGACATTATTACTTTTTTATGAATAACACATTATCTCATAATTATAGTATATATTTATATATATTCTCTTAGTGAATATTCAAGGTGATATTTAGTTTCTCTCGTGTAATTTCATTCGAACTGTCATATAATTATCTAAACGTCCTAGTGTTGTAATGTACACTAATTTTTATTCGTTCGTTAGTGTCGTAGTTTTCAGACTACGACAAAGTAAGAGAATGTACCATAGCAATAAAAATGTCTAAAGATTCTCAAACTTGAGTGTTATGTGCAAGGAAACTTATCAATCGGTCGGAATCGACCGTGACAGTAATCGTGGATCTATTACTATTGACACTGTCGTGTGACAATTTAATAACACATCTCGTTAGCGAGACGTCTCAGCAACGTAACGAGGTGCTGACAATACATATGAATTTAATTGAGTGATCCAGGTACGTGTATGTGTCCATATATGAAATAGCTCTAGGTTGTTATATAATATCTGTTTCTGATTTACGAGTTATAAAATTAGGTTAAAGTCGTAAATACATGTCACAAATAAGGTGTCTATGTATGAAGAGGCTCCAGATAGAGTTGTTATAAGATATATGTTATTGATTTACGAATTGTAAAATAAAATAAAAGTTATAAAAGCATATTACAAATAAACAATATCTTAGCATCCGATAGTCTAATTTAATAATAATATGTTGAATGACCAAAAATTTTAAGTAAATAAATAAATAATTAGACACTAGGTAGTTTTGGAAATCTTAAATATTTTAACTTTAGTTTTAAAAAAAGGTGAAATAATTTCAAGGAATCGAAAGCCTTCGGCGCATGTTTACATGTTCACTCGGCGCGGTGACATGGCGCGGTTCGCGTTTGTATTTCGCCGGTGCACCTTTCGCGACGATGTTTATCTTGTCCTTTATTTATTTTTATTTACCTTCCGTGGCGCGGATACTGTTTATGCGGAATGCCGATCGGTTGCGATTCCGGAAAAATCTTCCTGTCAACGACCGAACACCCGATATAGTGTGAGCCCGTTACCCGAGTGATCGACCTGGACTCCTGCCACCGGCCCGGCGCCGTCTAATTATAAATACTTGCATACGATATGCGGACTCTTGCTAATCGAGACAAGGAATAGAATCGCGCACACCCACCCAAGGATAAAAACCGATATGAGCACACTTTACCATTTCATATTACGTGCGATGCACCGATTGTAAATACTTTGTAATGCTAACCAGATTGATGAACTCTAGACTTGCGAACGCCGCCTTGGTGTTTTTACATGAACAATGTTGCATCCCACTCGCTGCTCAGACGTGTTTTCCCTTGATAAAAGATGATAAGACTAACATATGATAAATACCCGTTTTAATACGTCGTGAATCCTATCCCACAGTGCACTTCCCACGGGAGCAATTAGGAGAAAAAGAGATGTTGTGAGAAAGGATGGTTAATTATTTGTGAACGTAAACAGATCATTTGCATGCTATAATATTCCCAGGAAATGTAATTACCGGTCGCTTGGAGCATAGGGGCAGAGCATAGGTACGATGGAAGGCCGGCCAAAAGTGAGAACTAGATGACAGATGTTTTGTTGTTATTGCGAGCGAGACGTGAGTCAAGTTCGTAGACGGGAGAATTCTTGGCGATTGACGTGTTAAAGTATTCCCGTAACTCCGACGCGACGCCGACATTCGGGACGCGCGTCAACTGACCAAAACAACGCGGGCGGCGGTTCCATTCACATACTGAAACGTCCAACCGTATTGAAGAAGAGGTGTCGTTCCGATAACGCGCCAGTCGCCTCCATGCGGCCGATTATTGCGGTTGCCACATTACTTCAATAAATCTCGGTCGATTCCGTTTGCCGCTAGTTTTGTTTGTTTGTTTGCGTACGTACGTCCGTGCGATCGCACTGTGATCGGTGAGGAGAAAGTGAAGTAGCTGAGACGCGGGCGATTCTTCCGCGGCGTGTGTACTGTTAAGCCGGTGTGAAGTGCAGTGACCCACCAGCCGTGCGTGAAGCCGGGACGATGGTGCGCAAGGGGGAGAGCTCCACGGGCGCCCTGCTCAGGACTCTGTCCGACACGCTCCGCTGGCGATCCCTCAGAGCCCTAACAATGGTATGTTTTGCAACCGATAGCCACTACACTCAACCGATACTCGTACAAACGCGACTATAATTATATACAAATATGTGCCGCTACTTATTTATTGCAAAGAAAAACACCAACAAATTCTTTGTTCTTAATATCACGCACGTAAAGTGATACTTAGGTATGGAATGCGAGTACGCACGTATGTTTCTTGTGTATTTTATAAAAAAGTTTACATCGTTATTTCAATAATTTAATCGTCGCCTGCACTGGGTTTTTACTGTTATTAAAACTATAAATTATTCAGCGTTTCATTTCACACGTGTACGTATGTTTTAATGTGTTTTTGTACAATACTGATATATATATAATTTTCAGACAGTTGTGCAAAGAACAAGGAAACGTATAATTACGTTTACATCTGGCGTCAATATTAATAATGGATAATTTTTGTTGCTTACCGTCACATCTCCTATTGACGTCACGTACCGTTTAAGTATGGAAATTACCTTCTCACGGGTTAAGTAGCGTTATCGTGAAACCGATTTACTATAAACTGATAACGTTTACATATACGTAGTAGAAATTGACTAGAACTTGAAGTACGAGTAAGTATTGGTTTGCGTGTTGAGATTAGAGAAAACAGTTGGTAAACCAATTTTGAACCTTCAGAGTCAATTTCAAAAACATAAACGTCACTATTTTGTCCTTGTTTGTCCGCCAGTATGTCTCCCCGACTGTCGGTTTACCACAGTCATTATGCTGGGAGAGTCGGTGTTATAGGAAAAAAAAAACATAATTTGTTATTGATCAGTTCAGGTTTCAAACACCCCTCAATTTGCATTGGGGATCCATTGATCCCCCAACGTAAATTTATGATTATAAATGATGGTTGAATTCAACACGCATGTATTGGCCACGAGCTGGGTCTTTTTATCCCACAGCTGGGCCATCCCATTCGTATCTCATAACTAGAGGAAGCCATGTTTCTCTTATTAGGAATAGTCGAGATATGGTACAGTAAGCAAGTACCTACGGGTTAGTGATCAGCGCGTGTCGGATGTTTACAAACACAAGGTTAACGACTGCTATGCAATGATAACAACCGGCTCTATGCGCTCCCTGAAGCACGGAAGCGTGCATGTGCGATGCGCATTTTGCATGGAGGTAGAACGAGTGTGGTTCGGCCGAGGAGGTACCACCGTCACATCTATTTCTGCTGTGAAGCAGTTCTTGCGTTTCTGTGGAAGGATCTCGTTGCCGGCTCACTTAATCATCGAACATCTTAATCTTACCTGAAGATGATGATTATGAGTCACTTCAGGACCCCTGTTTTATATAAAACTGGGTGTGCTACGCGGTTTCACCCATTTCTAAATAAGAAAAATAAACAAACAAACACAGCGTGATGTTATATAGCCTTCCTCAATAAATGGACTATTCAATACGTAAAGAATTTTTAAATTCGATCCAGTAGTTCCTGAGATGAGCCCGTTCAACCAAACAAGCTCTACTGCTTTATTATATAATATTGCTTGCATTTGTCTATTGGCAACAGTGACCACTAACGAGCATTTGCACTTCATGCTAGTTTGTTACAGTCCAATTCCCGACCAGACACTTACGATTTTGTCGATAAGTGACATAGTAACGTAACTTAGACACCTAATATAAATTTCCTTGAGTTGCACTCCATTCTCGTTAAATACTCAAATATTACTACAAAAAGGTACCAATCACCATATGCTACGCTCTTTCGCTGTGTATATATTTCTAAAGTAGGTAAACGTAGCCTATAATAACAGAGTAGATAAGGCACCCGTGCATATTCTCCAAGACGTGCCACAAACGTCGACGCGCGTGTCCACGTCGGGGTGGTGTGATCGCGTATCGCACACTACACGTGCAACTGACTGATTTGACCCTAGAGAGATCACGTTATTGATGATAAAAAATATACGGTACATGTACTGATCAGATAATCTAAATGTGCCGTTAAACAGGAAATATGGCAGTAGTACTATCTAATACTCGAGTGATTAGAAGATAATTATGTACGCAATGTCATTAGTCTTTAATAATGATAATTGACAATAATAATAGTAAGAATTATATAATTATAACTCGCTAGGATATTAATATTAGTACCAAAGTTAGTTGTTGTTGTGTTCTGGATAAAAGGCTGTTGTAAAACACACACACTGCCCAATTTAGTCTTAGTTAGTACTTTTGCCCCCAGAGGAACCGACATGTTCGCGCCTAAAACACGAATTCAATCCATTTGGGGATGATCACAGATGTCGATGGGCGGCAGTGGCCACTTATCATCATCTCAGTGAGGTCATTCCATCCATCCATTAGCAAGTGATAATTATTGTTTAACAGGTATACAAGTAACTTAGAAATATCAGGAACTTTTGAAATTATCGAATTTAAATTCATTTACATTGCATATCGCTGAGTATGTTATAAGTTAGAGTTGTTATAATCGTCTTCATAAAGTACTGCCACTATTATTTTATCTATATCTATACTATCTATACTTATATACTCGTACTTATTACTTATTTACTTACGTATACTTTTTTACTTTATTAATTTTATAAAGCAGTAGAGTTTGTTTGGTTGAAGGGGCTAATCTCAGGAACTGCTGGGTCGAATTTAAAAAAATCTTTTTGTATTTAACAGTCCATTTATTGAGGTAGGTTATATATAGGCTACATAACATTATGTAATGTTTGTTTGTTTTTTTTTTATTTAGTAGCGGGTGAAACCGCGTGGCACACCTAGTCACTGATATTTACAGGAAAAGTAACAAAGAATAATTTCTGTGCTCGCGTAGGTCCCGTGATGTCCAATGTCGTAGGTACGTTAGACAAACACAAAGCCAAGAAAAAGTAAACAAATAAACAAAACCAATAAAACATAACAATTGTAATTTAAATGTCTGCTTTCAAGAATAAAACTCGGCAAAGACAACAATGACGCCTAATCTATTAAAAACTACTACAGTTATTAATTAATTATAGAACGTAATTATAACGGAACAACAAATTCTATTTACGTCCAGATCTAAATTCAGCCGTTTCGAACGCTGCGTGTATGTAAACAAAATACTTGACACGACAACATTGAAAGGTGACATAGATAATTGAGATAGGTATTCGCGCGATGCCAAAATTGACTTTTGTCTGGTGTCACTACCGGGCCAGCGGTCAAAGCGGCGAATTTCAGTGGGTGTCCACTTAGGGTTGTTACCTGAAGAAAAATGTGAAGCAACGACATATTATTATTTTTACTTGTGCGCCTTGTTTAACACATAACAAACACTTCTTGTTTAACACACACAAGCTTTTAATTTTTTAATTTTATTCTATAAGAAAAAATGCATTAATATTGTACCACAGAATTACTACATTTATTAAAATCGTTTTTCTTTTTATATTTAGGCGGGAAATATCTACTGGTGGCGTATATAAAAAAAATCTTCAAAAAAGGGACTATATGTAAGCATGTTTACAATTTTAACCAAATAAGTTCAGTAGTTTAGTTTGATGTAATTTTAAACACAAAAATACAAATATTCTACAAATATAGAAAATTATATGATTGCTTATATCTATGTCGTACAAATTCATACACTTTACCCTTAATAAAGATTACCCTAATGTAATTGTATCGGTCCTTTTAGTTGATCGGTCCGTTTTCGGTGTGAACGTGCGGCAACCCTAGCCCCGAGCTACATATCACCCGTTCCGGGAACAAAGCAAAGCGATACAATTGTAATTGTAACAGTCTTAAATTGCAATTTCGAACTTTATTAACTTGTTGCACTTTGTCACGTCATTGAGGTGAACGACATCCAGGCTTAAAGGCTATTTTGGTGTTTTGCCTTTGAAATTTATATCCAGAACTGAAATGTGTTAATGTATCGATATTCGGTGGGTATTAATGTGTTCAGTCGGTTGCCAATGAAAATAAGGAAGAGTCACTCATTTGTTTAACGATTTGTATGTTTCAATTTTCCTGACGGTTTTATTATAAGGAAGAATACAGAAGAGACAAATACAATAAATATAATTAGAGGGCTGTTATAAAAGATGGGAAGCGCGTATTTAAAGTCAGGCCTCAACGGTAGAAATGCATATGCATTTGTGAAACTTCAGGTAGAAGATTTGGATGTAGAAATAGAGATTTCTACATCCAAATTATCCAATAGTAAGAGCTATGTAGAAAGCAGTCTATTGTTCGTTTCCGTCGACTATTTATATGCCTACCATAAATTTTTGCTATCGCCCAGGCAGGCAGAGAATGCCATTAGGCATTAAGTAACCCTTAGTTTACGGTGTTTTATAAAAAAAAAAGATAATAAGCATAACTCTACTAGTAGGTATAAGTGGCCACTTACCATCAGATGGACTGAAGTAGGTTGTATTAATTGGCTAATTCAATGCTGTTGTTATTCATGTTTTAAATATTTGTGATTAACTTATTTACGTGTTTAACATTATTATTTTGGTCTACGGAAGTATGAGGCAGATTTGACTCAATAAACTAGGTGACACAGAATAACAAAAAATATCTTGTTCGTAGAAACCGTTGAACTGTATGTAGGTACCGAATCGTGATAATGTTATAAATAGGTAATTATTTATAAGTGGACTCTTCACGATTTCCACTTAGTATAATTAAATCGTAAGTAGATATTGTAGATTGTTCGCGGGTTACGAAATATTATGCAATACCTATATATCTTCCTAAGAAACTCGTATATATACAAGTAGGTATCTAGACTTGGAAAGATTTACTGCATCTTCTCTCCCTCTCCATCCTCAGTGTATTTGTAATATATGTAATAATATGAAATGTCTGTTAATAGTATTTTATGACGTTGCATTTATTATCCGACACGTGTTGAGTAGCATTCGCTTAAGTAGGCGAGTCCAACTTAATGCCGCCTCTGCTATTCTGGCTTGTTTTTTAGTTTATAGGGAGTAAGTACATTTAACAAACATTAACGTCCTTCGCTTTTAAACTTGTGGGCCTTGGTTCTCTCCCAGAGCTTAAAGGGTGGTAGGTGACCACACTTGCCAGCGGCTAACACTCTTCATAATCATATGTCTTTCTAGGACAGTATAAAGCGCTAAGTGGGGCTTAAAGTAACTAATTTAATTAATTTCTTATATACTGGGGCTTGAACCCTGGACCTCCAATATTGACCAACTTAAGTAGGTGTGTAGTATATACATAGGTAGTAGTATATACTATTGGGCTTTCACTACGTTGAACATTCTGATCAAATTAAACATTTGTACCTATTACTTTGATGATATCATCTTTTTCTAAAATAATTCATCTGAAGTTCTTCTAGCAATACCCTCAGTACGAGTTTATAATGTTACCTAAAACGATGATTGTTTGCGTTTTATCTCAAATATATTGCCCATTGTCCGTTTACATCGTTTTCGGTCATACCATGCATTGTCAAAAACGTAAACAATGATCGTTATGAACAAACGTATTAAACTCGTACTAAGAGCACAGCACTCAACACAGATAACGTAAGAATATACATATACCTACACGTATGCACGTATTCAGTTTCGCCGGCACCGGCACATGGCTTAATGGCGCAAAGATGAGCCGTTCGGGGGACGCGTGACGGTGACGAAACGCAGCTGCCGCCGCGGCGGGCAAAAAACGGATAAGCGAGAGTCGGGCGCGACCTAGGGATTTTTTTGTGAGGGATGTGTTGAGATTTTACAGCACTAAAAAGATGATAAAACCTTTCGGTGGTGAACTCCAAAGGCACCGACGCTACGTTTATTTTTGACTTGTGCATCATTTTACAAACGCTGCTTGAGAAAATTCTGATATAAAGGGTTTTGTAACTTACCCAAGGTACCCGAGTAATACTTCAGTATTACTCGGGTTGTAGAACTCTTTGTGGCTCGACTCTGGAAGCACCACCGCACACCTATTTCTGCCTAATAACAGCAGTGTTATGCGCTGGTGTGTTCTGATCTGAAGGGTGTGGTAAGGGAGACATACTTTCCGAGGTATTCCCTCTTAGCCCTCAGGGATAGCAACGAATCTGTGGCCTTAGATGAGACTTTGATCTTACCTAGAGTTGATTGCGGATGTCCATCGGCGGCGGTAGCTATTTACCATTAGATGGCCATGCTCATTTGCTACTTCCATACTATAAGAAAAATACTTGTGGCATGCAAGCTGGCAGTGCCAATTATTATTATGTGGACTCTATGCTCGTTTACTACTTCACTTTATTAAACATCTGGAGATGAAATAGATATAAAAGGTCATACATCCAGGTAACATCGGACAAAAAAATTTTGCTCATTATTACAAATAGATCGCATTTACAGAAATAGTAACCAAATTCGGTACGATCTTACTACGTTTGGGTTTCTTCTCAATGATTTCCAGATTTAAAATAGATTTCATGCACAAACCAACCAAAATGTATAACTTATACCTTTTTGGTAGGTTCTAATGATATTTCGTTAAGTTTATTGGACCGGATAGATTATTTTTGTTAGACTATGGGTCTGATAATATGTGTATTATAGTATTTTATACTAATATAACACATAACACTTTAATATCCAGTCGTTTCTGAGGATCAGGTTTATCGGGGTCATCTTACCCTCGGGACCTACGAGACCGTCTTTGTCCTTGGAAGACGCAACGCGTGTTTGTGATTGACTTCAGTTAGAACCCTCTCTTCTATGTAAAGTTGTTTACACATGTCTATTTGCGGCAAAGACCACTTGTCATCAGGCGGCCTGCTTCAATTTAATAAAAGTCCTGTTTAAATTATTAAAAATCATTAATTACTTCCTCTCTTCCTACTCAGTGTTATCTTATTCTATACATTATTTTCCGCCCGCTGTACCGCCCGCGTTCATTCCCCACACAATTCTGTAAATTATATGGAGAATCTCTATATATTTTCTGATTTAAATAGACAAACCTCATGATTACAAATAGTTTTTTTCTTCAGTTTTTTTTTTTTCATTTTTTTATTTTATATTTTTGTTTCGATTTCTTTGGTAGTTACTCGTGAAATTTGGATTTATGAATAAAAAATGTCAATAATTTCCAATTTTTTTATGGTCAATTTGATTATGGTCGAATTTCGATCATTAGGTGTAGGTATACCCTCATATCATGTAAATATTTCAGAACGCCTCATGTAACTAAACATTATTAATTTATAACATTACAAATATATTAGATACATATCACTAGAGTAATATCGTAGGTTCCGTACCTACCTTTATCAATAATCTTGACTTAGGAGCACGGATTACCTCTGACCCTTCGAACGTAATAACTAGATCAATGGACTTGTTTCTGATTTTTTCTCGGAATCTTCACTTTTACTTGCTACTGTTTTCAAAGTATTTACAACTATTTATTATAAATTTTACGAAGTCACAAGTACACCATGCAGGTATATTGTTGCAATATTGGTTTGACGCATACGTACAGTTCCGGGTTCATTTCTGGTGTATTCACACACACATTCGTATTATAAAGGATGAATTTCGATTAGGTTAGGAGCTGTTGTGTTCAAGGGGTTTTCTTATGAGTCCACAGCACCCATAATAATGCTAAGAAAATATTGTTTTTTCTGTTTAGTTGAACACGTTGTTGAGTAAATATTCCACTTCGTAATGAAGCAGTTTACATTATTAAGTATACAAATATATATATTATGCTCAGAAAAGTTAACCTTGTTTAATCTTACGGGGATTTGAGGAAAATCTTATATCACTTTTTATTTTTTCTAAGAAATGTATTATTCACAATCAATATATGTGGTTTCATGTGGTGGCTTTTCCGGTTTAAAACATCCTGTTTATGCATGAATTGGTTTATGATAATAATCTGAATTAAATCTAGCAATTTAAAAAAAACTTGAAAAACTGTTATACGTATATCGTTATAAGTACTGTTATGGTTCATTCATCCTTGCTACGATTGTTCCTTCCTTTATAATTAATATTAGATGACAATTAAAGATAACGACTTAATTATATGTGTATTACACGTGTCTTCAAAATGATAATGAAAATCACGTTATCAGCATTTAAATACCTACTTTATTGTCCTTGAGAAATGTTAACGTGTTACATACTCGTACATTTTCCTATATCCGAGAGTAGGTAAGATCGACTTGCCGGAAACAGCAGTACATTCCTAATCGTTTAATGTTTTCCTCTATTCTTCTCACTAATACTGATGGGTGCGTTTATAAACAAGCGCAAATTCCGCCGGAAATTGAATACTTGGAAAATTTTAACGGAAGTCGCATTTTGAATTTTAAACTAAACATATAAATAGACTTTGTTTATGATATTATCATTCGAAACTTAGCTATATAAACGCAACATCATCAGTTCGTCTAAACTTTTGGAGATTTCTTAATTCAGTACAATTGCGGACTGATTTATGTATGTCATAGTTGTAACAGGTTACATGAATATCGAATATTCTAGAAAAAATGACACTTAAGCTCTGCTTGGGTAACTTCTTAGTCCGATCGAAAAATAAAATTTGACATCGAATCTCAAGTTTACTTTTGGACGGATCTTTTAATTTTGTTTATGGAAAATTTGTTTATGGGATATAGATGGATTATCTACTTACTAAGTAAAACCATATTATTTATCAACGCGCTCGACTATGTTAACGGAAAGTTTACTGTATCTCCGGACATCTCAGAATTTATACGATATATTTTCCATTATCTTATTATTTCATCGCCTGAATCCTGTTATTTATACCAAACCCAACTTTAATTGTTATCTGTTTGAAACGGTTCCAATATTTGTTAAACACGAGTAGTTGTGTAATAAGCAATAAGTTTGCAGCAGACCTATTTTGAGACCAATAAACCTACGCAGTTAGGTCGTTGGATACTTTATATAGACTTTCTTGAATAGAACTTGATAAGTTTTGAAGTTTATTACGAATATATTATTATTTGATAGTCTAAGTTTAAACGTGTTATGATATTGTAACTGAATACACGATCGCATGATGGGAGTTTGAATAATTTCTCGATAAAATGGTTTTAAAATAATTATGTTAATTGGACTTAACATAACATTAGTGTTAAATGTAGGAAGGGTAAGATTGTAGGTAGATGCAGGTATCTGAGGACGGACGGGATATATTTAGAAGCGGCGGTGGCGTGCGGATTGATCAGCGTTCGGTTCGTTATCGCGTCGCAAAGCAATACATCGGATCGAGAGCACGGCAGAGTGTAGTCGTCGGCGGCGTGCCGTATCGCCCCAGCCGCCATCCGCAGAGATGACTATGTTCGCTCTCATTCATTAGAGGGGCGCGGGGAGGACGCAAGACGTCGCGCGCCGCCCGACGATATCGATTTTGTCCCATCCCCCGCCCGCCCCACACCCCACGCGCCCCCGCTCTCAGCATCCGACCTCGAGTGCTCTCCTCTCGCGCCTACGGACACCTCCGACAGAAACTACGCCTTAACGACATGACGCCACAGCTCAAAATTCCGATCCACCGCCCTGCCGCCGACGCTCCCCGACGATCCCTAATGGACCCTACGGTCGAAAGTCACTCGGTCGAGATTGCAATGCCGCGACGCTCTGCCCTCGTCCACACCGGTGGAAAAAATAAGCTTTTTGTTACAATTAAAATGGTAAATCAAACCAATTTTAGTAATTGCGAGGTCAAACTTTGAAGTGGCGGGGCACGCCGAGGCGGGCTTTTTAAACGCGTATGATTTTTAATGGCCCGTTCTTGGGCTATTACGTACGAAGATCGGTCGAGGATGCCAAAAGAGGAAGTCTCCAATGAGGCGTGCACAATCTAGCCGATTTAATTATTGCTTTGAAGTATTACTCGTCGAAGTTGTTTTCCTCTCGATTGTTCCTTTGACTGACTTTATCGCTCACCAGCCGTAGTTTTCGGCGGTGCGATGTAGTCGTAAAACGCTGGCGCTTATGATTTGGCACTTAACGTAACTAATTAAAATTCCCGTGTTGTCTTGATTTTACTTGTGCAGGGTGGGGCTCGACCGGCCGATACTTTTTGTAATTTAGCACCACTCACAAAATGTAACACTAACAAATTGTGTGCTTAAGTGGCCACCGTTGTTCCTAGACAGGGGGACGATGACTTGGCAGCTTTTCACTAGTCATTCGCGTGTACTAAATAATAGTTAACCTTTACTTTTAATTACTATTAAATAGATTGCTTGTGCCTTGCGACTAACCCTAAAACAAATTGCGGTGCTATCAAATTTATGAAAAAATGGAACGAGCATCGAATGGAAAGCTTTTTCACTTTCTTACTTTAACGTAAACGTTCATTTACGTCCCGTTAGCAACATGTTCCATTAGTCTGTCACATGTCGCAGATTCCTCGAAGCCTGTTTCATATATTACACACAATCTCTTCCGTACGTTTACGTACAGTCACGAGCATAAGTATATGACTTAGACACGACAGCAAAAATATCTGCCCAAAGAACGAGTGCAATAACATCTGACTGCACGAATGCAGCAATAATATCTGACATTAACAGGCAACATAGAGAAATAACATTAAAATAATGTAATGAAAATACATCAAATAATTGGGATTACCTGTCGAAGCAAAAATATGTGACGTCATTAATTCCAGAATAATTTTCATTTCCAGTTAATGTCAGACATTATTTGCTGCATTCGTGCAGTCAGATATTATTGCACTCGTTCTTGGGGCAGATATTTTTGTTGTCGTGCCTTAGTCATATACTTATGCTCGTGATTGTACAGATATAATTGTACGGTGTGATGAATTATGTGCAATTACGGCAGACGATGAATTGAATGCTCTCCAGATCGATGATCCTAATTAGTTCCGGTAATACACAAAACGGTCTGTTATAATACGCCCCGTACAATGTTCCTATTCAAACTACGCGACTCGAGTATCGCGGCAACGCTGCCGGCGTTCCATTTACATCAATCTCATCGCGAAATTACTTAAGGTCTTAACTATTCAGAGCCTTATTATAAAAGGTAACGTGGGCGTACGGCACATCGGCTGTGTACGGTTACAGGATGTACTCCTGAAAATTTCACCGTTCGTCGGCTGGCATACATTCCTCTATATACATTACCTTTTAGCGGGTTCACTAAACAGATTCTGCAACCCTATAATAAATCTTTGTATACTCCACTGTGCGAATCCGATCAAAACTAATACATTTATTTATTGATTCACATATTAATGTATTAGCTACATTTATTTATTAACTATGCAGGTGGTACACCATATAGAGTTTAGATTTATTACGTCGGTTTTCTGGTGTAAAATCATATATAGAAATAATTTTAGTTCTTCGAGATTATAAAAATTCTTAATACCTATGCCTAGGTCCCAAATGTGATGTCTTCAAACCTTAAAAATCATGTAAAATTATTAAACACGACACATACAAAACACGATTAAATACCTACTGAAGGAGAAAGAAATTGCACATCCTTCACAATTCTTGCTAAAGATTCTTACCCGATTAAATCGTATTCAACCGAATGTTTTCAAACCTAAGAACTAAGTTTCGCATTGTGAAGTTCTCAAAAGGCCGTCGTGTATTGTGTTCGACATTCAATCGAAGCACCTGCCTTTATGTCTCAGTTGGCAGGTACGATTTGAGGTGATCACTCGTACCTTGCGACGCGACATGATGCGACACGACCGACGTTCAGGTGAAGACGATGGACACGATCCATGGATGTCATCTTTACATACATTTTGATTGCTTACTGTATTAAATGAAATAATTTAAAAGGCATTTTATAAAAATATATTAAAACTCATTTCTAACTTGGAAACTTTAACTGAATCGCACATGTATATTTTATATTTAATTTAGTCGTCGTTAGTAATAAACATCCGTCGAAGGAAAATCTGCAAGCTTCCTTGATTTCAAATGTAACGTTGAGATTTATTTTTCTTTTTTTTTCTTTGTTTAGTGTTTTTTCCTTCTGAATTACATGATTGCAAGGCTGAATTCGTCTCATTTGGATCTCTACTCTTTAAGTGTGTAAATTCGAAAGCAGACGAAAAAGAATAAATACTCGAAAACAAAGTATATACCTGTGTAAAGGCAAATAGGAGTCATTTTGTTTCACTCCACGTTTCGTCGTATTTGGATGGTAAATTTATCGATGAATCATGTATTGTATGAAATATGTAGGGTCTACGTAGAATTAATCTTTTTATAATAGCGCTATTAAAACATACACGCTAAAAAGTATCTACATGTTTCGTAGAGTATTTTATGTTGAGTTCTGTTACTGCTTGTTACTAATACTTACTAATACTTTTGATTTATGAGATGATTGGATTAATCCAAGAGATTTATTTTTGTCCCTGGGGATTATATTGGAACGCTACATCGCTGTCTCATACGAGCATACGAGTTCGTATAGCAGCCAGACTACCATAAGGAAGTCTTAGTGATGAGTTAGTGTTACTTGTGAGTCAAGACAAATCTATCACCTTATAATGTCTTAAAATGCCATTTTTTTTTTAATAAATTCATCAATTATATGTAACAAAAGCGCCCGTTGTAAATTGTAATTGTAAAAAATATGTAAGTGACGATTGTCACCCATAAAGATAATCATGTCAGCAACCTCAGATAAGACTAATCCTATATAAGTTCAGGTCCAGATGCTTCAGGGTAGGCTGCACTAAAATAATCCCCTCTGTGCCCGCCCTCGGCGCTGCGAAGAGGCCTTCGATTTCCAACGGAACGCAATCGGAGTCCTTTGAGGACATTGTCCCTTCGGGCTCTACCCAGGTGAGCGACTGGACTCACCGCCCCGTCCGCTCTTAACGAAGCATACTGTCGTCCTTCCCTGGGTCGCATGGCTTGACCATTCTACTCCTGTCGCCTGCAACCCCGGAAGCCATCTTGCAGTCGCCTCTTACGACAGGCAGGGGATACCGTAGTCCTATTCTAATCCCGGAACTACAGTAAGGACTAAGTTGGATCGCTTTAGATAAGACTTATGTATCTCTTAACACAAAAACCCAGCAGTGCATAACAGTGCTGTTATTAAGTAGAAATGAGGTGTATTTGAGATCGAACCACGAAGACTTCTACCGCCTTTCTTGATAACCTAACATGATATTTTTCATTTCCCTTTAAAACCAAAGTACAATGAACCCCTAATAAACAAATTTAATAATAGCACAAACATTAGTGAGTCACTATTTCTAGTAAGTGCTCCTAGTTCTATCGGGTACTATACGCGCCCTAACCCTTCCGTTTCGTAAAGATAAGGTTACGGTAGCGCGACACTGCAAATTTATATTACCGATGTCTCAATTAACGTCTGTTTACATAGTGTACTTGTATTTACAGTTTTATTTTACGTAAATTGAGGTGTTGCTTAGCGGACGAGTTCCTGGGTTGAATGCAGGTAAATACAGCCGTTGGTGGTTGTTTCATTTTGAAGGCGGTGGTAGTAGATTATATATCTTTTCCGTGTTTAGAGTATAGGGTTTGTAATTAAAAGAAAATAATGCAGAATATTATTTTATTCACACTTGTTTATCATTATAATATTATTTTATACTTGCGGCAGATTCTAGAGTAATAGGACCACGATTAGACGGGACATACCTAAGTTAAAGCTAAATTCTGAACTGAAAAAGTGAAGAACTTATGTTTGTATTGGGCTAATACTACTGACAGATTTAAAGACTTTAAAAGTTTCGTTCATACTTGCATTCTCAATCATTTTTTTGCAGTTCCGCCGACATAGAAAGAAGGTATAACACTAACTTTGAATATATAATACGATGAAAGGTGGCCACTGTGTCTGTACTACTTTAAGAATATTGAAAATAATCACAGAAACATCCCTTCCCCACTCTGCAACTTTAAGCTCTATTTTTCGATTGCTGAAAATCCTAGACAACACGTCCATATTCATACTATCCAAAAGATCTAATATTGAATAAATAAATTTATTTTTGTTCTTTCAAGTGAATATTGTCTTGCGACTAGCAATATATATATATAATAATAATAATAATTTATTTATGATCAACATAATACCCATCAAAGTCTCGTCGTCAACTCATCATTGCCCACTGCTGCGTCCGAGACTACTCTCATTCTAAAAGAGTTTCAGGCCATAGTTCACTTGGCTGGCCAAGTGCGAATTGGTACATCTCACACACTTTTAAGAACTTTTTTTTTAACTTAAGCATGTAGACTTCCTTACAAAGTTTCCTTAGGCATATAACAGTGACAATTAAATATCTATACGTACATCATTTTAAAATAGTCAGTGGTACCTAAGATTCGAACCTCGGACCCTCGATTTGAGAGGTTGAGTTTCAACCATTCGGCTTTCTCTGCTGTAGCATCAAAGCAAAACACAAGTGTAATCATTTTAACTCGCAGTGTAACCGAAATACCAGTGAAAACGCTAGTATTTTTCTCACATACCATCGTATCAAACTTCGCTCAGTCAAAATGCAGGGAGTCAGTAATTAGCACTCTCATTAAAAAACAGTGCCCATTTACACATTTCCAGCAGTGTTCCCTACCTAAAATACCTTCGGTTAAGTTTTTAATGGCAGTTAATATTAGTGCTTGCGTGAAAAGGCTATATCGTCGGCGATTTATGGGGACGGTTTCCCCCATTGTTGCATATAGCTTATTACTGTTTTATGTGACTGAGTAGTGAGGGTGTCTGATTTTTAGTTTGCGTTACTAATACAGCGAACATAAAATACGTACGTAACTGTTTGTATTGTCTGGCATGCGGGGTGAATGACCGCATTGTGCTTTGCGAGATTTGAATTGCGACTTTTGCAAATCAAAGCCTACATCTTTACACAATAGTCTACGTTCGGAGTTATATGAGTTTTTCATACTTTATCAAAGAACTTTCAAACATTTGGTGAGATCGATTTAATTTAGCTACGGGCAACAGCGTATATATCGTTTCGCAATTTTCACGTTTTAGGTTATGTAAATGAAATGCACAAACGGATGCATCTCATTAATGACTATTTGTAAATACCCCGATACTATGTAAATGGCCTCGAACATCGTCTGCCCTGACCTGCCTCACAGAGGGGAACGCTTGGGGTAGGTTATGGCATTGCGTCCGACCATTCGCAAACTGCAAGGGGGTTTTGCATACCCATTAAGTATGCCTCGTTTTATAGTTTACAGCCCTGAATGTGTCTGTCTGTCTTAATCATAGGATTTATGAATGCTGTGTTGTAATTACACGTTTTGCGTATGTTTTCCGTGTACCTTCCTGTTTCAACGTATCAGCAAATACTACGCCAGGAGATAGTTTCACTGATATCTTGATGCTTTATGTACTCGCAAAGTTTTGTCATAAATCTCCAGCGTAACACGTGAACGACACTAGATTTGAAGTAGATGCTGTTAGTTTCGAGTGGAAACTTGAATGTTTATTTATTTTGTTTGTTGTTTTTGCTGTCCAAGTTTATTTAAAAGTTTAAATACTGTTGTTTTATAGTTCAGATCGGAAATAAACATAAAGTCGATGTCTGTCTGTCCTGTAGACGCTCCGTTTCCCTATGAATCAGAAATGGAATTCCGGCTGCATCCAACGGATGATTAAAAAAAAAGCGTGCGTGCCCACTTGACGCACGGTGTTAGCTTTTTGCATCGGTGTGCGGTGCGGTGGCACTAATGAAACGGGCCCCGGCGTGTGCGTCGCGGCCTACGTACGCGGGCCTTGCATTGGGTCGGGTCAGTGAACCCGCCCGCCCACTATCGGGGTAAATATGCCGAATGCACACAGATGCGCGCGCCGCCCTCCCCGCCGCCCCTCCCGTCCGCCGCGTCGCCGTCGCCGCTGCACTCTGCACGCATCCACCCCCGACCCCTCTTAAAACTCCTAATTGATTGCGCAAATTTTCTCGCAATAACTGTCTTTTTACGGTGTTAATGATGTAAACTTGCGCAGTTCCGCCACTTTAATTGATGCTACGACGGTGCTACGGCGTGCGTATGACGCTGCTACGGCTGAGACGCCCGACGTATCGCCGCCGCGACGTCGGCGGGGCTATGATAAATTAATTAGCATGCACTCGTATTTGCTTTTTGGGGATTCCGCTAGGATGGACCGCGCTCTGATTTCCCGCCGCGCCGTCGGTGTGCGATGAGTATAGTTGCACTAGGAGCGGTGATTTGTTACCGGGATCGCTGTTTAAAATCATTCGTAAACGTTGCATATCTATTTTTATTCCGTAGACATAGCGGATGAGGAATTACAATAATTTATATTAGTATTCTCGCTTATGCTTGATAACGAGTTATTTTAATTAAAACCGAAGCTTACAGAAGACGTACCGCAGTATTTTTTATGAGGTTAAGCCATGGAATGTACTTTAATTACATTTCATAATATTATTCATGTCTTGATGCACAAGCAATAACAACCGCTAACGTACTTATAAGATTATTTGTTTATCGCGGTTTGATGAAAATATATATTTATACTAATATATAAAAATGAGATGGTGTGTGTTTGATTGTTACTCAATCACGCAAGAACCGCTGGTCCTATTTACATGAAATATTGGATGTATGTAGCTCATTTACTTGGTCAACTTATAGGCTACTTTTGTTTTCGATATTTTGCACTATTAAAAGAAGGCGACTATTCTTATGTCTCGTAGCGTAGCACGAGTATTTTAGCTAGTAGCAAATAACGCAAGATTGTACAATAGATTATCTACAAACTACTTCATTACATACTCGTAGGTCGTTACGTAGCGAAGTATCGAGTGTGTCGAATTTCGCGCGCGCCGTATATTGTGGTGTAACTTATTGGAAACAACTGAGCCCAAGACACCTTCGTAGTGTTTCTCGAGACTGCTTCTAGTGCCTACAAGACACATTCACCGTGATTATACCGATACGCGGTATAGAAATTCCATACTCTGTTTCCGCTTCAATTTAGCCGTTATGTTAATTATTTTAATTTATGTGAAACATATCAGTTCTCTTTAATTGATCCACATCCGACTTTAAGGAACTATCGCTTTAACATTAGTTAAAATTATTCAGTCTTAGTAGATTCCAAAACGTATTTAAAATATTTACAATAAACAATTTAAAAGAGTATGTGAAAATCGCTTTAAAGATAAACAATTTATTGAAGATGTAGGTATAGACTTCCTTTTTCTGCCTTGTCAATAATTTTATAGTTCGATATATACCAATATCAACGATTTAAGTATAAGCGCACATTGAATAGTTTATGGATTTTAGGAGTACAATACGTACGTACGTACATAGAAAATTTCTAATGTGGCTTATATGCAATCAAGATGAACCTACACATTGTCCATCGGTCAAACGTTCCAGTGGGAGGCCTGAGGTGACAGTTCCCTTAGTTCGAGTTTATAACGTTTCCTCAAAACAATGTTTATTTACGTTGTTGCAATGTACATTATACGTTAACGTTTTCGTATTCGATCGATGGGTGTAAACGTAAACAATGATTGTTTTAGGAAAACACAATAAACTTGCGCTAAGGGCAATGTGCTAATAGATAAGCCGTGACATATAGGAGATCGCGACGATTGAACCCGGCGTTTTGCACGTTACGTCACCGCGGCCCATGCCGATGATGTCACGTTGGCGTGACGTTAGTTGAAATATGTGGACGGTTGAATTGGTCAATATTGTGTACTGAGAAGTGACATATTGTTGTGTCTGTCCGGTTGTACGTTTGAGTTTCGAGAACCAAACAACACTGATTCTCGAAGTTGTGTGTGTTTATTATTTTTTTATTTGGGAGGATAATTTTTTGTTTGATGTACACTAATTTCGATACCCAGCGTTATGAACTAGTTTATGTTACAGAACTCAGAAACAAGACTTTTACTATATTTTTACCATTTTTGCATTTTTTTCGTCATAACGTGTACAATAAGTTATAAAATAAATAAATTGTTTAGTTGTTGCATTTTTTAAATGTAGACAAGAGTATTAATTTAAGACTGTATAAAAGTAATTTCCTATCAATATCAGAATGATGTCTGAAGCGAAAATTTCACTCGTAGCAACCGTAGCAGTCGCTACGGCTACGCTGATCGGTCAGCGTTGACATACTCGTAACATTATGTGATGCAAAGAACTGTACCGCGTTTTTTATATTAAGTACTTATGATTGACAAGTCATGAATATACAGTAAGGTGCTGTGCCGTATGCTTTCGGTCTTCCCATAGAATGCACAGGTGGCTCATGGATAAAATCCAGGAGGTGGGCAGCAGGGTCTAACTGTCCAATATCGACACTGACTGCGGTCTCCAACACGCATGCCAGGACTAAATGTACGCCCATTATGTGTACTCCATGTCTAGCAGTGGATCTAAAAAGGCAGATTGATGATGCGCAAGCGCTGTCATGAAATTTATTCTGTATATTTGTTTGTTTCTTATATTTTATAGAAGAATTTGATGAATGATGGAGTTCGGTTTAGGTCTTTTTTGTTAAGGAGGGAAGAGTTAAAATTTTTGTAATCTATTTCTTTATCAATACAGAGGTACAGAGGACTTTATCAATATAGAGGTAGATGTTGTTTAAAACTACACGTCAAGTAAATGTAAAAATATTAATAACAAACCTAAAATGCTTGCAATATATTTGCCAACCGGATCGTCGGATCATTCTGTCATCCGATGGCCTCCAACAAGGTTTAACGACTGTAAAACATGTCGTAACAATCGGGACCGATTTGTTAACGTACCCTTCGTAGTACGGAAACGCTCATGATATTTTGCCTTTAGCGGTCGTTGACATCACATTTTTGGCAATTCACCTTTAGTACAATGATTATTATCAATGATAACTCAGGGTTATGAAGTATTACGTGCGAGTGTCCAGAGTTGAAGTCGAAGTTTCAAATTGATCTTGTGTATCATTTAGTTGGACGTTGGCGGTGGCGCAGATTCGCAAAGAATTGCAAATAATTCGATTTCCTGAGAGATTTCATGTTCTCAAATGTGAAGTCTTAACGAAATAATACCCCCCCCCCCTAAATTCAAGAGCCACGAATCGTTAAAAATGGTACTAATATTATAAATGAAATAATTTGTGAGGATGTACGTATGTTTGTTACTTAAACATCAACATCCCTTAAACTTGGCACACAATGCTTAAACATGAGATGAATTAACACTTGGGAGAGTAACGGAGCCGTAGGAATAAGCTAGTTAAATATGATCAAATTAGAAAAAAGGAACTACAGGGTTTGGCGAAAACATTGTGGAAAAACTTCTAATCTATTGTTCGACCCTCACAATTGAATGATTTGGATCATTAGCTTTGTAAAATATTTCCTAGAAGCTTTTATTAGAAATTTATTAGAAAAAATACTGACACAACCCGCATGACTAGGGTCAATAACTTGTAAGCACCAGCTAGGTAGTAGGTGTATTGTAACAGTGTATAAGAGTCAGTTTCCGAAAAAAATATATATCTGGGTTCGATCTCGTAAGTGTATAAAGTTTCTCAAATTGCACTGATCCAGCAAACTAATCAGAGACATTTAGTTAGATAAAGAAATTTTTATATGCACATTCAAACATGAAGTAGGACTCTTTCTAGTTCGACACTTAATAATAGCAGTTTAATATATTGCTGTGTTCTGGTCTAAACGGTGTGGTAAGGTTGATATACTTATCCGAAGCGTTTCAACTTAATCCTTAGGGGTAGCGACGCAACTGTGGTTAACTTCAGGTAAACCCTGATCGTAATTGGGGTTGATTACAGCAGACAAATTTAAAGACGTGACCTCGACTATTCCAAGGCAAGATTTGACCAAATCGCGATGACGCGACTCTATACGCGTGGGTATGAATACGAAATGCATGTTCTATTCAACACCATCCCCATACAGATATAATAATAGTATTCAAAGAAAATTCATTGTGATTCAGTTTTTGTAAAAAAAATGTCATCAGTTAAAGGAGTTTCTTAATGGTGTATATGCATCGTCGAATTTCGTTTGAACTCCCCAAACGCGGACCACACACGATCGTTGCAAGCCACATGTCATCTGACCGATATTTTAATAAAAATGGCATGTAGTACGTGATCGCACTCGTAATGTACGATTCATATGTAAACAATTTACGTGTGACTCATTCCATATGCGACGAGAGTGACAGTCGCCTTATCGATACGATATTAGAGTTGCAGTCGTGAGAAACGGACGTGATTATAGGACTTTAAGGAAAAGCGACAACGAAGGGCTTCTTCCGCCTGTTCTTCCTGTAAGGTTGTTGTTATTTTTAAACAAACACCATTAAGACAACATTGACCCGTATTCTGTTAATTCTAGTATGTTTATCCAAGCTGCAAATAGCAATATTTTTAATGTGAGTATAGAAACAAGCAAAACATAATATGGACTTTTTATGATTTTGTTTCTTGCAAAGAGTCTTTGAGTACAATATAATATAAATACAGTTAAACTGTGATTTTATTTGTATATACAGTTTATGAAAATCATAACCGATTTGAGTGTATTAAAGCGTTTTACACAGAACGCTATCAATTTAAACGCGATAACAACCTCAGTCAGCGAGAAGACCAAAGTTTTGAATCCCTTAAATATTGCTCCTTCCATTAGCGGAAACCGGATTCGAAAGGTCGCTCGATTAATCAATTGCGGACATAATGAAGTAACCTAGATTGCGCATAATAGACGAAAGACAGGCCACTCACAATAGATAGGATTAGACATTTTAGTGGTTTGAAGGGATTGAGGTCGTCAGCCAAGTGGCAGCGTGCGTTAGTCATGGATGTGTCCCGCATTGTTCGGAAGAAACGTCTACAGCAGGGGTAGTCAACGGTACATTACGACTGGTCGCTTAGTCCAGTTGATCGTAGCAAGGCAAAGAAGAATAATATGATATGTCCGATGCTTAATTTTTTTTTATTTATCAGACAGAAACACTATTCATTTTTTTCCTTCATCGTTTTTTTTTGTTTGATGACTGAAATACCTATGGGAGCAGCAATTGGGTTCACAAACCCGCGTTACGCCTCTATGATAAAAGTATACTGTTTATGCAATTGTTACCTCGTACACGGACTAATAAGTTACATAATAAGTCTCGGATACAATTAACTTGGCCTCTCTTGATCTACAATGACAGCTGTCATGTCCACAGAGACAACCGTGGTAGTTGTTTCGTATCAATCACACAAGATTTAACAATTATAACTAATCCCCAGTTATTTCGAAAGTTTTTTGTTTAACAGGTTGTAATACCTACTTAGCGATAGTTGTCGTGGTGATTGATCCAACTACTTGTTCTCAATTGTGTTATATCTAAAACAACTGCAAAGGTACATAGGTAGTCGGTCTAATGTTAGTGAGAGGTTGCTGCAAAGTCACGCAGCTTAGAACAACATTATGTTTTTGGTTTAAACCTAAACTGGGGCTTGAACCTCAAGAAAAAACAAAAAATGTTTTTATCATATGTCATTAAACTTTTATAAAGTAATCTGTAGTGTCTAAAAAATAAATAGGAAAGATCCAATATCTATCTTCCTGAATTCACTCAATAGGAAATAAAACACAATAAAAATGAGAATGTTTTAGAATGTTAATAATTTATCTTATCGTAACGAAGTTTTTGTATAATTACAAAAAAAAAATTGTTACACTGAACACCTGATTCGTTGTTATTACACCTATTACCTCTTACCTTGCTGCTTTGTGATGAACGTACGCATTATACTTGCTCTATTTGGAGAGATTTTTTTTTATTTTAATCTAAGCCCATTCCGATTTGAGACAATGGGTACTTGAAGAAGAACAAATACCATCATATACTGACATAATCATTCTTATGAATATTAATAATATAAAATCTACACTTCTATACTAATATTATAAAGCAGTAGAGTTTGTTTGGTTGATCGGGCTAATATCAGGAACTATTGGTTCGAATTTAAAAAATCTTTTTGTATTTAATAGTCCATTTATTGAGGAAGGCTATAGGCTATATAACATCTCGCTACGTTTGTTTTTTTTTATTTACTAGCGGGTGAAACCGCGTAGCACATCTAGTATTTAATACCAGGCTGTACGAAGAGGAATCCGATTCTGTGTCCATATCCGTTAACTTGAGGATAACGAGATGGTAACATTTAATGTTCGAAAAGTCCCACGTAGCCTTGAATATGGGTCTTACATAGGATTCCAAAAAGCGAGAACAAAGTTTTTTTTTTTTTATAATTTAACCTAACGATAAGGCAGACGGGCCACCTG
>DWLI01000168.1:0-26930 GCA_018249915.1 Cecropterus dorantes dorantes
GGTGCGTGCCTGGGATTCGAACCTCGGACTCCCGATCGAGAGACCGAGTTTCAACCATTCGGCTATCACTGCTCGTCCAATTCGGAGTATTTGGATGATAATCAAATAATTAACCTAATCGTTCCTGTCCAAACGATAAATAGGAAGGCCCAGGACCTTTGCTTAAACAAATCTGCATTAAAGATATTTTTGTGACGAAAACTGACTAGATTACATTCAACTGATATGTGAGAATTGAGGAATTAATCAATCAATGTGTAATCCAAAATACACAATAACAGTAACCCGAATGCGTCAGAATGAGGATAATGTTTTTCGAGCGTATGTATGTCCATTTCTTTTGAGTAGCGCGAGTTAAATAAATGGACATAAATGAATAAGGCTTAACGGATCCTGACGTATTACATATCATTAGAATCGTCTCAGTTTGCAAAGTAACATATACTTTATATTTTTTTTATAAATTGTGCCTGCAAGTAGGATAAAAAGGGGGAAAAGGACATTTTTTATTATCATGCCAATATGGGTATCTAATAAATGCTAGTAAATAGACCATATGTATATATATTACACCACTTTTAATTGACTATTTTGAAGAAAACTCATATAAAGCGTTAAATGTATCAGTGTGAACAAATATCGTTTTATGCAGTCGTATTTTCTGTTTTTATATTTTTTTAACAATGTTACTAGTTTTTAACAATATTCAAAGGATAAAAGATAATAATTTACTCTCCAAGACGCCCTGTGGAGAACTGACGTGGAATTGGAACGGAGGTAATGGGTCGGGCGGTCGCGCTCAGTATCAAGTTCGCCATTACCGAGTTAGAGGCGATTAAGCGACAATTTTTTCATCAACGGCTCTGCCTCTCAATCTGCATACCTATACGCCGACTTCCTATCCACTTGCTTTCTTCAAACAGTTTTATTACGTTGACAAATGTATTTAATGTATTATTTTATGGTTTACTAGGTGTGCTACGCGGTTTCATCTGCTACTAAATAAGAAAAAAAAACATAGCGTGACGTTATTATAGCCTTCCTCAATAAATTTGCTATTCAATTCAATTCGAACCAGTAGTTCCTGATATTAGCCCGTTCAACCAAACAAGTGCTTTATAGTATGAGTATACATTAAGTTATTATTAATGGACAACATAATTATAATAAGCGTATAAATGCGGATTATTACGCTATAATTAATGTGTATTAAATATGCACATTACGAGTACTTATATGAAATATCAGAACATATTAAGTCAGTAGCAAATAAATCATTAAACTCGTTTGTACTAGCAGTCGCACGAAAGAGACACTGCTATGTATCTACGATATATAGCGTGAATAATAAGATGATTGTATAAATAAGTAATAATTAAGGAGTTGTAGGTACATCTTTGACATAATTTACAAAATAATTTAATTGTTACAACTGTGCGCGCAACTTCGTCCCAAGCTCAAAACACTCTCCGATCAGTTTCACTAAATGCGTCAAAAAATATAACTTTATTCCAAATACTTTGTTCTATTGCTCATATAATGATGTCCGTGCATATAAACAATACCCATAACGAGCTTACATTTCACCCTTACAAGTATAAGTTCAACTCACGGCAAGATAGGTCCAGAACGTGAACGCTGGATCAAGTTCTATTTGCTGTTGGTGATTCTCGCAGATGCTCTTTCTAGGCGCGAGTGCTGCACACGCCGCGGCACATTGCGACACCCGCCTTGAACCCACCTGCACCCACACCACCTCGCTCTCTCGCGTCTACAATCAAAAATATTGATGCAAATCTTTATTATACTACTAGCAAACCCGTGCCTACTTCGTTGGGCATTAAACATTCAAAAGTTAAAGTAGCTTATCTTTTAAGTTGAATCAAACTGCACACGGTGTGAAAATTTGATTGAAATCGGTTCAGTAGTTTAGGAGTTTAACGCGGACAAACAACGTGACACGTAATTTTTATATATTAAGATTAGCTGTAATACCTACCTTCGCTACGTGATATAAAATAGTCGCCATCTTTGAACATCGAAATCAAAAGTAGGCTATAAGTTGGCAAGGTAAATAAACTACACCCATGCAAAATTTCATGTAAATCGGACCAGTGGTTCTCGCGTGATTTAGTAACAAACAGAACATACCTCTTTTTTATATATTTTAGTGTCTATAGATACAGCGATTTAATAGCGTAACGTCTAATAAGGCTCGTAAATGGGCTATAAAATATGGTCTTGTGAAAATCTTAGGTAGAGCTCCCCAATATTGCTAGTGATGCTTCTTTGTGCAATGTATAAGTTCACGTGCAATACTTTGTAATCTAGCTTACTAGAAATCAGTTGCGGTAAAGGTCCCATAATTCCGAACTATATTAAGATTGTTACCTAATATTGCAAATCGTTTCGCTATATGCAATTAGTAGGAGTTTATTACGTTCCTCAAAACAATCGTAATTGACATTTTTATCCATCATTGCAAAGTGCATGGTATCCCCGAAAACAAAAACTTAAACTTGCAATGTAAAGGGAAAAAGGAAAAAACGTAAAAAATGATTGTTTTGGAAGAAACGTAATAATCTCATACTAAGGGAACAAAGCTCGACGGCTGTTCAATCATGTAACATTTGCCCAAAACTAGCCTGTTTACAAGCTAATGAAGGATGATATCATGATGATATAAACGATAGTAAATCATGTAGATAGATTCATAAAAGTTCCAAAAATACAAGATTACCACCCGTAATGAACTCATCTTAGAAATAGTGTAATGTGACTACTTTTATATGTAGGTTATGATTATGTGGCTTACCGTCTTGAAATTATCCTCACATGTCATATTATTGATATCGGTGTAGTTCTCATCGTATGTGGTTACATTATCGTCCGTTATAGCGTTGACCCAGTAATTTTTCACTCTTGCCGGATCGTCTTGATTATCATTTGTAATAGTCATATGGTAACTTGTATCTCTTATCGTCTCATCTAAATCACCTACAAATTCTTTTCGACCGAAAGAACACGTTGTTCCATTTTCATCGGGCATACAATTTATTTTGTAAAGCTGAGGAGTTGGGAAAAATATTCGATGATCTGATATTCTCGATATCGATGTATTGAAGTGAGGATCGTTAGACATTATGCGGGATGTACTGTGGTCTTTTGCATGTGTCCTTTTGGAAAATTGGGACAGCGTGTGCCGGTACACTAGACGCTGCGAGGTTGTACTCGACTGAAGATGGACGCCGTACGACTGGGCGCGCATCATTACGCTCGTTTCTTCTGAAGACACAGCTTGCGGCACTTCACACACGAACCCGCATGTTAATACTCTGTGAAAGAATCGTCGAAATTTATATTCTAATCACGCGGCTGTAAAAGTTTATGCACGTTGGAACAATAATGTCAGGCAGAGTGCCATAACTCCGTATCTATGATTGAGAACAATGGTCCATTTAAGTTCCTACAGTTTGTTTACCGAATTTGTATCAAAAAGAACAGAAAGTAAAAAGGTAGCAGGGTTGAAATATAAATTAGTACCAAATGGTAAGATTTTTTCGATTGTTTTAATATGTAAAGGCTTTTTTTAACTATTACTTATTTATTTGCAGAAAAACAATAATAGTTCAAATATTTTTTCTCTGTAAATTTGATTTTGACAAGACTTTTGCTGAAAGAAAGAGAACGTTGTACAGAGTAATATTACAATTTTACTTGCAACTTACGTAAGATTAATATTGTACGCATATGGGTGCAGCGGCTTGCAAGGGTAGTCTCGAACTTGGTGCAATCGTAGGGAGCCGTCACAAGTGGCCAACAGCTCCACGGCCGGTGGGAAGGTGACGGTGATTCGGCCCACTGGTACCGTCAACAGCAGCAACGCGGCGCCGCCACCCAGCGCCGATGAAAGAGCCAGCAGTAACTACGCATATTGTTATTGTAAGTCATTACTTATTACTAGGTACAAAATCCCACCGCCACACATGTTTCTAGCGTGAAGCAGTTTGTGCGTTTCGGTGGAAGGGTGTGGTTGTCGGCCCACTTTTATATGAGGCGACCATGTTAGTTCTCGGGAGTAGCAACGTATCTGTGATCGACTTAAGATAGAACCCCTGTTCTATATGAAATTGCTTACAGATGTCGATGGTCGGTAGTAACCATTTACCATCACATGGACTGCATGCTACTTCAGTCTTATAAAAAACAAGAAAATTAAACAATAAAAAAGTTAAGCAGGGTAAGAGAGAAATACTTATTCAATGCGATTTAAAACATCTGTGGACGACCTCTGGTGAAATTTTGATCTGAACTAGTGTTTTAAGCAATCATTTACCACCAGGTATGTGGCATTCTCGTTTGCTACTTCTATAATATAAAATAACAAAAATGTACAATCACACCACAACTTATTGCTGAGATTTTGGTTATTTCAGATTGGCCGAGCGCAAATTTAAAAATAGTTTAAATTGATTTAAAAGAGTTATTCATGTGGACCAGAATTTGCACAATGTACGAATACGGTAACTGACTACATCGCAGCTACAACGTGCAACAATCGCTAGCAACATTTTACCGCAAAAATACAATTTTGTAGTTTTACCACAACGCAACTACAAATAGCTGCAGCGACGTGCCCACACCTCGTTTGATTGTGGTATATGTGCTTACGTTTAAGAATAATAGCAAATATTTTGACAATTTCATCAAAGTTTATGTATGACTCAATGCGTAACCGATTATTGCAAATAAATCCTTAATCTATATGTAACAATCGCCCTCAATAAACTTTATAAATATATATTAATAATTAAGTACAAACAGAATGTTAACTTCATGACTGTATATGTGGTTGCCCTATATTCGATGTAACCGCAGTTCATGCCTTGAGTTTGTGAGGTGGTATTATTCTGTATAGAAACAGTGAAAGGATATACCTATGATAAGCAAATGCACGTACGGTTCAGCCGCTTCGAGTTAAATCATTGCGCTCTCTCTTTAATACATTCAAATGTAAGCGAATAATCGTAAAGTGCAATTTCTTGGCAAAATTATTCTTATATTTGCCAAGAAATATTGCCCTCAAAAGCACAATAGCGGTATCTCATTTGAAGTTTCTAGAAAATTGATCGCATAGTAAATTGAAAAAAAAGGATATTTTTAAACTACATTTTTAATATGTTTAAACTAAGTTACCGTCATTCAGCTTAGATCATAAGTTGCATTTCGTATGCTATCCAAAGCTATATAAAAGTTAAAGGTATTTTTTTAGATACCGCTTTTACGCTTTTGGGGACAGTATACTCTTGTATGTAACATTATCTTCATGTTTGTTACACCTGTGTTTTGACCTTGATTGACCTCTTCACGGGTAATACTACACGAATTTATTTTTTAACAATAATTTTAAGTGGTGTTCTATCTAAAGTTGTAGCTGTGTCTAAAGTTTAGTAATGTGAGGTATTTTAAACTGATCTTCAGAGGTAGCAACTCACCAATTTAATATTACCTCTAACATTATACATGCACTAATGTTCGTATTTTTGTTTGCTGTCTCCATTACAAAGGAACATCGACGAACAATATTTGATCTTATATTGATTTTTTTTTTTTTTTAATATTACACAAAAATTAAGCGTTTTCAACCTAAACAAAAAGATACAAATACTATGACACACAATGTCTTACACCTGTTGCAATAAATGTTTGTTTACTGAACTAGTACATTGGTTGAACCCATAATATGCAAATTAATACTAGGTAGGTCATCGCTCTTTCTTTATATCGTTTCAAGTTCAGGTTAATCTTCTCGCTTTGAAAAGTCCTCGAAAGTAGACACTTGGTAAATTTGACAAATACACGGATCTGACAGAATAAATTACCTATTTAATGGCGGCTGGTAGAACCCTTGTAATTTTACTCCGGAGTCAGCACCGCCACACCTTTTTCTGCCTTATAACGGCATTGTTAAACGATGCTGTACCGAGCCCTACTTATCCGGAGCGATCCAACCTAGTTCTCAGGAGTCGCAATGCATCTGTAGCAAACCTTAGGTAAGACTGTCATATCGGGGGCTCACTAAGATGTCCATGAACCGTAGAAACCACAAACCATCAGGTGAACTGCTTCGTCTATATTCGAAAAAGAAATGTAAAATCAATCACAATACTGCAATTAAACGACTACGTTTTTGGATCTGGATTGTTTTATGCGCGGTTTGTTATTGTGTGCGGATTGGTAGCATGCATTGTCCCAATAACGTTGTCAATAACATACAACTGTCTCATTGTATCTATTTCAGGGATTGATACTTCCCACTTGCAAATATACGAGTATGAATCTTCATACTCGTATATTGCTTGTTTCATACAGGCCTGTTATATAATCTTGCATTGGTTTATGAAGAAGATCTAAGATAATCCATTTTAGGGAAGAGATTGGTACACCTTGGAAACTTAGAATGCTATGTATAGTAGCTTTCGAATAAAAATTGAGAGTATCTATTAACGTATTGATAATATTTATATTTACGCATTGCAAGTCCCTTTACAACTTTTTAACAATTACGTACATATAAAACAAATATTTTTAGAGCTGGCCGTAAGGTGTTGAAAGGTAGACGTAGTTATATAACTTTGTATTTTTGGGTAGTAACTAGTTACATAACTGCTGTTAAGTTGCTGCTGCTGTTAAGTAAGGCAAAGATTAAAACAACAAAATTCGACAAATAATCTAAGTGTACAACTTAATACAACAAGTAGGCTTACTATTTTTTTAAATGAAGTTAATCAATAATTCAATCGTTTTTCCAAAGATTTAAATATCTGCATCATAGTCTCTACTACGTGACGGTGACACTTTCCAGTCAAACCATAACACCATGCAACCATTCAGAATGAACTTGAATCTACCGATTAAATTGTGTTGTTAAAATACTATAGAATCAGAATATGCCAGTATAAAAATAGACACATCAACAAAAAGTCATCAGTCCATGTGGCATAACAGTGCGCACTTTGGAGGCACTCATTCGGAAAATGAAACATCAACTGAATGGGTAAATTGCTGAAAGAAAAACAGGATGCGGTATTTAAGATGATCGCCACAACAGCTAATGACCTTACGATACTATTAAAGTTACATCACCAACCAAATTTCGTACCAAAATAGCAAGATTATCTAAATATTAAAAAAAAAAACATCAAAAAACGAATCATTAGAATAATTACATGGTTTTCGTGGACTTTATTAAGGGAACTGTTGACATTAAAATCAAATGAAACAATTTTAAGGTATTTTAAACTATTTCCAACATTAAATGTATAGATACGTAGAATATTGCGAATATTGTTAAAGGACCAATGAGTAGTACTTATGAGCACACTGTTAGGATATCATCTACGATTCACAAAAGCAATGATCCTTATCCAATGTGGGCAACTAATAAATGCTGAACGCTTCCGGCTCGGACGGCCGTGTGACGCACGCCGCGGCCACACGAGTGGGACTCTACAATGCTATCAATACTCGATACACAGACAACAATACAAGGTAAAGGTTATTGTATCCAGAATTGAACGAAATTCGCAATACTAGGTTCAATACGATACATTCGTTATGCACCAAAACTCGCATCAGATTTTAAATGTTTAATTTACGTGGGAATCGTATCTCCTATGTACTTTATGTATTGCTACAGATTTAACATGTTCTTTGACAGTACTTTTTGTGTAAAATAATCGCGACGGTAAAATGGTCAATGTAAATGGCCTTTTGGTACCTATGTATGTTAATTAGCAAGATCAAATTCATCTTCCTTACTGTTGTAAAAACTTATGTACGTCACTGTACAAAAATACCAGCAATAAAAATGTCATAATCTTTCGTGCATAACGAAACACCTTACCAAGTGGTGGTAGTGTTTTGATGTTCAACATAATTCTGTAAAGAGTTTAAGTACTTTGAATTATTTTGATTTGATTTGATTCGACGACAGCAACATCGTCACCACGCGTATTCCTGCCTGTTTATTTAAAAGATGTAGTAAAAAACACTAAAAAAGACACCCAAAGCTTTCGAACTTAGTTCTTGGGATGCAAAGCCTCTATGGCATTCTCGCGAATGTTTCCAACACTTATAAAGTCAAACTGCACGCTTGTTTACTACTTAATATTAAAAAGTTATTATACGAGTAAGTATCTTTTTTATCAGATTGAATTTAGCAGAGCATGCAGTCCACCTGATGGTAAGTATAGTAAAGATGGTAAGTGATCACTGCCGCCCATGGACAATCTGTAAGCAACTTCATATAGAACAGAGGTTCCACCTGAAGTCGAACAAAGATGCGCCTCCAGACCCTTACGACGCAAAGCAAGAACTGCTTTACGAAGGTCGAAGTGCAACAGTTCTACTACCTGGTAAACCAGTATAACTTCACTATTAACTCAACAGCCACCGTTATGCACTATGACCTCTCCTTCTAACTCCAAGAAGCATCCGAAACCTGGGATAATAAATCGTAGATAATGACGTGACATTCAAAACACACGCTAATAAACGACTTATTTACAAATAAATATGTCATAACATAATATAATGTGTCTCGAAGGATATAAACAATAAACCAATAACAATAAAGAAGCAAAACTGAGTGCACTGACCCTGAAGTTGCCAATTTTGTCGGCCAGCATCCCGGCGAGAGGCGGCATAACGATCGAGATGACGGGCGTCACCGCCGACATGATGGCCGTCTCCTCCACGTTGATGCCCAACTCACGCATGTGGATCGTAAGGTACGGGTACAGCACGAACAGCGCTGCAATAGGTCAGAGATCAGATGTGACGTATGTGTGGTACGCTTTGCTGACAAATTTTGTTAACGCTATGTTGTGGAAATTTATAACACATTGGCACATGATCACTTTGTACTTAAAATAGCAAAAAAAAACAATTTTCCCAAGTATATAGTTATTTCTTGCCTAAATAAGACCGACATTACAAATAATAAGTATACTTACTTGACGCGTGTACAAAGAATAACAATTTTAAGGGTATTAGTTTCTTCTGTTTGAGATCATCGGTGATCCTTTTGAAGAAGGACTTTATTAGATGCATTTTGAAGCAAAATCAATGAAACTTTATTGATTATATTATTTTGTGAAGATATCCGCACGCGGTACTCCTACGTGGGAAAATTTTTCGTCACCCAGTCGCCTGCATATATGGTCGTTTTTCTGTCTTCTCGATTCATGGAAAATGTGTGGAAATCTGACAGTCGACAGCTGCAAATAAAGTAGATGTTGAAACAACTGAGCTCATTATTATACTTACCTAATGAACCAGATGAAATCTGTTCATTAAGATAGGACAGCTTTTGTTTTTGTTTTGTATTTGCTTACAACATTACATTTTTGCAGAAACATATGCGTAACAGGAGAGGACTCAAAAAATTACTTGTATATGTTGAGTTTTTTAAACTTTTTTGATCTTTCATTTATTGTATGATTAGTATGTAATGTAAAGAAGAAGAACACGAGAGTAACTACATCTACAGTGACCAACCGAAACCAAAACTGCAACCGAACCTCTGGCTTCTGTTTTGTTTTCAACCGAAACCGAAGCCGAAAGTTTTTTCACTTATGAACACATATGACAAATGGATACAAAGTGCTTACCAAGCAAATGAACGAGTAGGTACACCCGAACGCACTCGAGAGTACACAAACACATGTTCTCATCCGAAAGATTGGCCAATTTCTGGCCGAAACCGAAACCGGACCTCTAGTCGGTGACTATTTATATATAATATAATATTATGCAACATATAAAATAAAGATATATTTCTCGAGCTATAACCTCTTAAAGGACTTTGTGTCTAAAAAATATCAGTCGTCGGCCCTTACATAGCAGGCTTCTTGCCTGCTGGCTATCCAATAGGCTTATGTTAAACTTGGTTAAAAGACTTAATTGTATCCAGGCTCATTATCAAGGGTTCTTTGCTTTCAAGAAATCGTTTATGATAATGTGAATATTACTACTAGAAGAGGCAGGCCTAAATTTAAGTGAGGCTGAGAGAAAGATTTGCCTAAGTTTTGCCTTTTACGTTTGCCTTAAGTGTTTGGCTTTTTCTTTTCATATAAGGTTGATATGAAAATTTCACTACATTCCAACTCTAAATTTGTCTTCATACTAATGAAGTTTCGTAAAATACCAGCTTTAAAGTAAAACTTTCACATCGTAAGGTCAGAAAAACTCGTAAAACGAAACAGTTTTAAATATTTCTTACAAAAATACCGCAAAGTAGCAAATGTGTATTCAATTGTTAAAAATAGATTTTAAACCTGTTATAACTTAAAAATTATGAAATGTCAAATATTTAAGCACCTTTAGATGCGCAAAACTAAAATACATAAACTTTGGGAGTGACGTCATGAATAGGCAATAAAACACGTTTAAAGAGCCCGATTGACCAATTGGTATAGTGTACCATTCAAATGGTACCGGAATCTAGCGTAATTTTGCAATCGAACAATTCAACTCTAACTCTTTCACCAGTCGTCTTTGCATTTAGCCAAGCCTTGCATAACAAGGCGACTTCTTCAAACAATAGATATTTAGATAGGTAAGGTGTACAGAGAGCTAGTGTTATTATAACATCCGTGTTAGAAACAATATTTTTCAATAGCGATTAGATGAAAATAATTAAAACTACATCATCAATATTTACGAAGAAACTAGTGTTTACGGCATACGAATAGATTCAACATACTGTTAAGAATATTAACTTGTAAATAGTAATTTAATCTTTTTGTGTGAATCGGTCCTAAAAAGCACTACTGTTAAAGTAGATCTCAGGGTTGAGTATGCTTTAACTCTCCAGGTATAAGATGCCAGTGTCCAGCAATGGGACATAAAACAATTAATGCCGACCAATAAAGAAAATATTATTAGATAATTGCATTCATCGCATAACCTTAAACATAATCATAAATATAATAACAATAATTTATGTTTTAATAGTTTAATTTTAATCCAATCCAATAAGTTAAGAATAGTTTTAATTCAATAAGGATTAGCATAGGTACAAATACCAAAATACTAATGTTTATAATTTAACGTCATTTCAATAATAATTTAATTGTAAAAATTTGAGACAAATATTTACACTACGGACTTTTAGAAAGATATGCGAGCCAATGATATTACAGTTATTTACAATTACTAAATATTTCAACATTTATACTCTGATCGCACTACATGTTATTTAACGTAAGACATAAAGCTTGAACTTGCAGTATAATGCAAATACATTGTTTACTGAATTAGTATTTTAAGATAAGCCCGTAAGCAATTTCAACAGATCTTTAAATTGCAACACACAGAACCGTTAACGAAAAATGAACGCAAGTTTTTCTCTCAACCAGGTCATGTGATATCTGTTACTACAAATCAAATAGCAGTTATGTAATTCTAAGTGGAACTCGTCTTCACAACCCACTGTTCATGAGAAGCGACCGAAGATGTCTTATATTTACACCAAGACAATATGTTTCACACAGCCAACAAAGACCATTTTGTATTGTAAAGAGGTGAACATTGCAGCCCACATCTACTCGTATAGCCATACCTATAGCTTATAACATATTATTACACTTATAACATATACCTCACGCTTTGTTATTTTGTTTCATTATGTTGATATAGCAAAATTAGGGAATTCAGTAGAAATTACAGAGTTTAAAAGTTCAAGTACATTGATCACCTAACATCTTTATAATTTTTATATTCTGTTAACACAAGAGCAAAGTATCCACAGAGTAAAGACCAGAAAGAGGCTCGCCACACAAACCCTGAGAATATGTTTTAAAACTATTACAAGAGAATAGCGTCATAGAAACCCTAGTTTCCAAGTAAATAATGAACATTCAATGTTATTCACGTGTGGGTAAATCTCAGCCACATCAAATATTTACTTTTATCATAAATACGTACTCTACTCGTATGTAGGTGTACCTACTCGTAAATTTTACGATGCACAATCGTAATAATTTCTTTGAAATGCTAACTTATAGGTATTGTTATTTGGCTATTCTTGAAAAAAAGATCTAATACAGTAAATTATTAATGCAGCCCTCTGTGATCAACTTTAAAATTAGTTACAGACGCCCATGGACAGCAATGACCAGTTATCATTGACGTTAGCTATTTAAGCTAGTTCCATAGCATGAAAAAATACCTGTGATGTTAAAAACGTGATGATTAAAATAATTACACATCTCTGTGTTTAGATGTTTATCACGTAGGTATACTGTATATGCAAACCTATATTTACGCGATACAACGCCACTATGTTGGCTTTTATGGTAAATAAATGTTTTTTAATGTGTATTGTGTAGTTTTATGCAAACAGAAATTTATGTCATCTTAAATTAAAGGTGCCGGGCACATCGCTCGAAGGACCGATAACCGATGGGAAAGGAAAGTCCACGTTTAGGCAAAAGGAGCACAGGTCGTTGGATTCAGAAGGCACAGGACCGGTTGGAGTGACGCCGTTTAGGGAAGGCCTATGTTCAGCAGTAGACCTCAAAAGGCTGATGGATGAATGGATGGAAATTTAAGGTCTATCCAAAACTAAAGATCGTACTTTTGAACAAAACATTATTATAAGATGAAATGAATTGAACGTTTTTGAGTAATCTCTTAAGATTACTGAAAAACGTAGCACTAAAGTATTTTCCCTATAAATGATTATGTTACATTGTAAGTATAGAAGATATTAATTATTAAACCATAACATTATCACCCTAGCACTAAAAACTTTTCTTTTAAAATTTCTAGAATCTCTACATCATTGTTAAGGACTAGGAAATTCCGTGATTGAGTGAATTTTACTCTACTTACAAAGATTATTACCTATATGAATCTTTCTGTATAACTTTATAAATAAAACATTATTGAGTAATGAAGTCTTGAAGAAGAAGAATACAATAGGAAGTCCTTTATATTCCCTTTGTTGTCACGTCACTAATTACAATGTTCATAATTACAAGTGAGTATTAATATATTACATTATGTTTGGAAATATGTATGTGTACTAATATAATTACGGTTATAATGTTATTACTCAATAATTATATTGTTAAAATGTTGCAATGGGGCGGTAACTATTATTTTTATTTTGTTTTTAGTTGATTACCATTGTTCAAAGTCCTTTTACTGGCGTCCCTTTAAATAGTTTAACGATTTCTTCATCAATTGTTAACATTATTTATTTATAAAATGTTAATGTTATATTATTTTTAATATGTTAAAAATACTTTCCGTGACTGGTAGGTACATGAATCGCGATATCTCGGCTGGCGTAGCACAACAGCTACGCTCAATTTTGTAAAAGCCTGGTTCAAATGTTTTAAATAAAGTTACCCTATGGAATTATCACGAAGAGGAGCCATTGATATTTATTAGTTAATAATTTTTTTAGGACTTAATACTAAATCTTTTAATCCTTTAAGGATATGTATATACATATACGTGCCAACTTAATTCTCAGGTATGCGTTCGTAGTCTATCTTGGGTAACAATTATATTTATCTACCAATAATAGAAATTGATTTCATAAATCTCATATGGCTTTTCCAGATCTGTCGGCGGCAATGATCAAGTGGCATTAGAAGCATAAGAGAATACAAAATTCAAATTTCAAATTATCTTAAATAGGATGCAGTCATTTTTTAATTATTTATTTTTGCACTTGTAATAAAATAATAAATATCATTTAAAGGCTTTCAGGATTTTTGAGTGCGCAAAAACGTAAATAGATCTTCTGTATAGCTGTATATTTCAAACTATTAGACAATACAGCTTCAATATAATAAAACATATTAAATGCCTATTTAAACTAATGAGGATCTCAAGGTACCTGAAATTAGAACCAATAAACCTAAAAAAGTATAGTAATAAAAAGTGCGTATGTACCTATACAGTATAAGTAATGGATAAGTTTTGTTTTCTTTCTCTTTTGCATACAGGTTCCGTATTCCTTATCAGCAGTGTGTTTATAAATCAGAACAATAAAATTTTATCTGAAAGTTTTTACTCACCGCAGCTACTTATTTACAAAATGTGCCTTACAACAATCATAATTTCTTTTAGCAACACGTGTCATGCACTTGCTATAAGCACAGAACCAACAAATGGTCTTTATCAACACACACGAATTGAACGTTTATATTTTTGCAGCTGAAGCGGAAATAGGCGACAATGGAAAAATGTATGTATTTACGCGCGTGTAAGTACTGCGTTTTACACGCACGCGCGGTCGCGAGCAGAGAGCTGTGAGTTTTGCGCGGCACTGGCGTAGTCGCAACCCCGTGCGTGTCCCCCTCTCGCAATTATAAGTACCATCCAAACACCATTCATACGACAAAACAACTGCAAACCGTTCATCAATGTACTAACAAGTTGCAGTGAAAGGAGACACTCCTACAGTTTTCTTAGCAAGCTCAAATGTAACCCGTTTAAACATACATGCTGATGTAGTACTTAGTGACTTATAAATGTGTAGGTACAATCGGATACTCTTTTGAATTTGTAGTAGAGTTGTTCGCTTAAGTAGACTTTAGGTGTAGAAGGTCAAAATAGTAAAGTAAAAACTTCGGTATCACCTACCTGCATTGGTAGATATTTTTACAACCACCCAAACAGACTTCGATAGGCGTTTAAAAAGTTTTTGATGACACAGTAAGTAAATGCTGAATTATTTTAGACGGTTAAAGTAGCTAAAATGTGAAGTCGGGAATGTTCCTGATGCACCTACATTTCCTTCTGGAACTAGGATGTCACAACGAGAAGGCTAATTGTTACTTTTCGATTAACCTAACACAATAGTATTGTATTGTGATATAAATGGTAGGTACTAAATGTACCATTGTGACGATGAGGAATAAAATTACGCACCTTTATACGGGTGTAACGAGCTGATGTGACGTAGTATACTATTCAACGACAAATTGAAAACTCATGTCTTTGTAACGACGTTCAAAATGGTAGTTTATTTGCGGAAGCCTCAAGGACAATTTATTTCAAGAGCTCTACCATACCACCATAAAGTTTGCACTTATTAACTCCTTTAGCAATGGATACAAAAAAGTAGAAAAAGCTATACTACAATATTATTTCTAGTAATAACAAATTTTAGAAAGAAGGGTCGCTACGTCCTACCCTTTAAAGTTTGTATGTTACATTTTTTTCTTTGTTTAGGTAAACTAAAATTCAGCGTTTTTTCATACCTTTCCGATATTAAGTTGCATACAATTGTTTACAAATTGCAACATAAATAACAAATTGCTTTTTATATGCTACGTTACATTAAAAACTCATAACTTCCAAGCGTAAGGAGGCATAAATAATTCTCCTTAAAGACGACTGGCAGAGAAAGAGACGATAAAATAGACTTGCTCATCCTTGATTTCAATCCCTAATAGCTTCCTACAACGTCATCACACGGTACAGTGTGTACCTACTTATATGCATATGTAAGAAATTCAATTGTTATCTTACCCTTACTGCATATTACACGCATATAGGACCTAAATGAATGAATACACTAAAAGTAAATACTTCATATAACAGCGGGCTACACAAACAGGAGCTAGCCAAGGAAAAGTGACTAACGGGAAGTTTCAAGATGACCATAAGAAGGGAACGGAAAAGACACGTTTTGCATTTTAAGTAAGGTCAGTGTTCAGATGTAAATGGAGACAATAAAAGCAAAAGCAGTTCTGTCGTTATGTGTAACGTTTTTGAAGTCGGTATGTGTAACACCAAGTACTAATAGAAGAAGAATTCATAAAAGGAGAAAGAGGACAGATATGAAAAACAGTGTTAGAAGTAAAATAGTGTAAAGCATCAATGTGCATAGTATTGCCAACATTATCCAACCAACCACCAAGTACTAGGGCTCGTGAAAGGCCAGACACGTGCATGGACACGTTTTCGTAGTTACTAAATCTCAGTAACGGAAGCTGCGGCGATGCTATTCACGCGTAACCATAGCTTGGCGTACGATGGTCGTTGTTATATCATGTGGTTATAATACTTGTAAATAAGAACTTGGCAATAATGCCTATATATTACGAATATATTCATTGCTTAATTTCCTAGATACGCAGAAGTTGTGATACACAGACCAATAGATATCGAATCCTTAAAAGCCAAACCTAAATTGTGAAAATGATTGCTTTTTCAATCCGTTTTTATATTTTTCTTATTAGAGATTAGATACATTCTATCGTCATAATCAGAGGATGAGCATTATAAATATTTACGCAGTCATATTTTGTCGTAAGTAACGACATTTTATAACACACTTAAATTTAAAATTAACCAACCATGGTAACCCTTTATAATAATCATTTGTTTTGTCAGTATAAACTACTGTAATTTACGCTTTACAAACATGCATTACAGCATTAAAAAGCGTTTGGCGCTTGTCATCATCCCACAATAGATGGCACCATATGCTTGCTGAATCACGCTATAAAAGTTAACTCAACGTATTACGGACCGGTTTTTTTTGTTTTCTATATTATCGTATCATATCTAGTTATAAAATATTCTACATATCTGTATACAAAAACTATAAACCAAATACTCACCTTAGCATCAATAAAACAATATTTATAAATATTAAATTTATTCGCAGTATAACTAGAATTACAAAAGTGAAGCAGAAATAATAGCAAAATCAGTCTTAAATCCGACAACTCATTTGCAATATGTACTTGAAAAATTAATTTAAACAGCTAAAAGCGTTTTCAATTTGAACTCACCAGTTTAAAAAAAAGCATATTATTAATAGCCTTATACTACACTATTACTAATCCACAGTACGTATAAGAGTTGTTCAGGTAGCGTACACGAATTCATAAAATATTAGCTCTGATTTTACCATAAATTAATTCTGACGATTAATAATAGTTCAGGCATTGAGTACTTTCGTGAGATCCAAGTTATTAAATATAAATATATCATAGCTAATAGGTCTTATTATTGTAGGCTAATTATAATTGAAGGTGGTAGTACCCTTTGTGGTTCAACTCCGGAGGCACCACCGCCACACCTACTCCTTCCTAATAACACTAATTATCTGCACTGCTGTTTCGGTTTGAAGGATATGTTAAGAGCGACATACTAATAAGAGGAGTAGCGCCACATTTGAGACCAACATCCGGTGGGACTCTGATCTTATCTGGGGTTTAATTAAGAATATCCATGGGCGGCGGTGGCCGCTTACCATCGGATGGACAGCATGCTACTCCCATTATAAAAAAAGTAAAAAAAGAAAAAAAAAAAGGCAAAATAAACTTTACTTCACAAGTATTTTACAATTATGAAGAGAATCAATAAATCCTCAAATAATTTAGTGTGGTAAAGAATGCACCCATGTGATAATTATGAAAAAAATACACACGCACACGCATATTTACTTAAACGTAACATTGTGGTTCAGCTGTGATGACACTACAAGATTTGCGGAAATGCAAGGATATTAATATGAGCCATTCTAACTTAGTCCACAAATGAATTTGATACCAAACTTTTTTTTTTTGTTATCTATGCTCTATGTATAGATTTTTTCAACTGCTTTAAGAAAAACTTAATATTTAATTCCAATATACCCAACTGACCATCATAAAAGTGATGTTCCAAATTCTAGCAAAAACTAGTATGGAATGATATAATAATATGTACACGCCCATACTAAAAGGAAAAGTTATTTAATAAAACACATAAATCTCATGCCAAAAATAGAATTAGAATTATCAACTCAAGATATTTAACTAAAACTAAGATTACATTATCAGCCTTGATTATAGTTCTAGTATCTTGAAAAAGTATTCAACCTCCAGAAGACCATCTTCAGCCAAGTCACTGCAATGGATAGCATTCTGAACCTTGGTTTTCCCGAACTTTGCTCTTAATGTATATGGTCTTAAGAGCCTAGCAATCTCCTGCAAAAAAGGTAGGATTTGTTCACATTTTCATTGAATAACTTTTTTTAATAAGCATGAACAACAATCTTATTTAATGACAAGTTGTAGTGTAACATGTAAAATTATATTAGTATTAATACTTATATCTATTATTCATTGATAATAAAAACAACTGAAAAATAACCCTGCACCTATCAAAGTTACTTATAATTTTGTGGGCATTTAATCATCAATGCAACTCTTTTCATTTTATACTGAAATAACTATTTTCCAAAGTGTCAGAAAAATACTTGAATAATGAATTAGCATTCCCTTACAGGATCTGAAGGTCCGACAAGTTTTCTAAACTCCACAGCCGTATTGAGATTCTTATCTTTGGCAACTATTTCCATTGCTATGCAGGGACCACTAGACAGCTCATCCACCATGCCCTGCAAATAATAATAATAATAATCTGTTCTCGCTGGATGTTACCAAAACTCAAGTCTCTATGGCAATTATAAAAATAATTATTTAAGTACAGTAATACCCCGACTTACTCTACTCACGAAAACCTGGAGATACGCGATTTTAAATTTACAAATTTTACCAAAAATACACTGAAATGAGGAGCGCATTGCTTCTACAAACAATGGATTAAAATAATATCACAATGCTATGATTAAAATTTTGCGAAAAAAAAACATTGAGTGATCAGACTTCGAGTGGCGATTTTAAATTTGTATGATCTAAGATTTTATTTCACATTTTTCGTAGCTTCCGACCCCTATTAAAAATAATCTATATTATACCCCGACTTACGCGAATTCAACTTACGAGGCTATCACTCAGTTCCACCTATATATGTTTAAACAACTATACCCCAAGTCTTACAATATATCATTTTAAGTTGATTATTTGATATGACTGACAATAATTGAACACAACATTAATGAAAGACAACTCTGTTTTGAAGTATCAACAAACTTGTAACTGAGTCTTTGTTCTAAGGATTGGTCAGGCCCATTAATCCGTCAGGTCCAGTTAATTGGTATCTCTGATACAGAACATGTTCAAAATATATAAAAAATGGCACCCACCTTATATTCTTGAACAATACCCTTGTACACTTCATAGAACTCAGCAGCATTTACATTTTCAACAATAAACATATTTAGGGCAGTGACTTCAAAACCTCCATCATCTATAGTTTCCAGTATAGCTCCGAGCTTCCCTTCCCGGATCGCATGTGGCTTTACCACACACAGAGTGCAGTTAGACAAAGTGGCAGTTAAACGCAATCGCACTGCACTCATAGGAGGTGGTGGGAAGAAATATTCAATGTCCTGAAAATATTTCACATCGATAAATATTATTATATGGTTTAGTATGTTGAATGTTTGTTTTTATCATAACATGTACATGTACAATATTTAAGCATTACTCTTAGTACTTAGTACTCCTTACCCTCCTTAATTTTAAAGATGTACAAAGTCTAGTAGATGTTATAAGTCTCCAACAATTAATTACTTTCTATGGAAATAGATTACAGTAACTATACAAACTAAAATAAAAGTTTTTCATGTCTGTACATCATTTATATTATTAGCAAAGAAGATAATTTGGACAAGTGAGAATAAGTATTAGTAAACATTCCTGTAGCTTTTGGAACTATTGTCTGTCTGTTTGAACGCGAGTTTAAAAGTGCATCAAACCAAATCTCCCAAATGTAATTTAAAAAAATTAAAATATAGTTGTGGCCGACATCCTGAGGTAATATTTGGTTTTTATTTCTTGAATATCATCAATTTCGTTACATTTTTCAAATGAAAATTTATTGTAATTTTAAAATACATACTTTAACGGCTGTTTCAGCATTGCTAGATGCGTGTACACAATTCCTAACTGCGTCAGAGCCATACAGTGCTCTGATGGTACCCGGTTCTGCTTTAGCTGGATCTGAATTGCCTATTGTTTTCAAACATACTTGCACAGCATCTTTTCCAACTAACTCCAAACCATATACTAGCTGCCCTGACAAGTATTCTAAGAGAAACCTAGAAAAATAAATGTATAATGTATATTAGAAAATAATAAAATGTAATAATCTGTTTTATTAAATAGACTAAAAAATACAATTCACATTTTTTTTATATATGTATATTTATTTATTTATTTTATTACAACTGAGGTCTTTCGACTGTCCCTGGCTGCATTTTTATCATTGAAAGATTTAATACCTATGTCCTGCTCACATACCCTCAAACACATTTTATATATTGGCAACAAATTTCATAACCCATTTTTGTTCACCATATATGGCCCATCATAACTATGTGTAACTGGAAGCATGTATCAACAAGTTGCTTTATAAATTACAATTGATACATATGAATTATATCTGATTTAACACTCTGCAATTAAAGAAAGTAAGAGCAGTGATAGTGCAATGGTTAAAACTCGGCCTGCACCACTGATTGTTCAAACAGCCACCAGTGAAGGCAAACATTGTGAGAAAACCTGCACAACTGAGAGTTCTCAAAGGTGTGTGAAGTCTACCAATTCACACTTGGCCAGCGCAACAGACTACGGCCTAAAACTATCTCATTCTGAGAGAAGACCCGTCTCCAACAGTGGAACGATAATAGGTTGACAATGAATTAAAGAAAAAACTAGGCAATTTTCGTATTACTTCTACGAATAAACTTATGCATATCAATGTAATATTTACGGAAATGTGGCATCAGTTTGTAGGTGCCTATAAATCATGTTGACATCATCAGCATTGAGCCGAGTCTTCTTCATCTTTGTTATGCACAACCCATGCTCATGGAAGTGTGTTAGGATTTTACCAGCTATTTTAGTTGGCAGTGGCTTGATGAGGGCAAATGTCCTGAAAATTTTCAAAGTGATAAATTATTTTTACACCATAAAAATATACTTAGGATTACATTCAATATACTGTGAAATAGTCGCATAGTCTATTAGAATAATGAAATTGAGGAGTATATGCTTATCTGTACAATACAAAGTGATGTGTGTAAATTTTTTTTTAAATAAACTTAGATAAACTTTGAAATGGCAGTAACTACTAAGATTAAGATTTTATTGATAGGTAAGATCTTGTAACAGGGAAAAACAGCTGTTTTTAGATCAAAATTCTGTCGAGAACGCGGATAGACCTCCGCGCGTATAATTGATCAATTATAAAACATAAATAAAAATAAAACCGTGCTTGTGTGTTGTACTTACACTTGCATATCCATATGTAACTTTTTTCTTGTATCTTCACAAGCAAAGTCTACAATTTTTACTAATCGCCCTAGAATGCTAATTGTACAGCCAATATAAAAATTATCCAAAGTGACTCCATTCACTTTTACTCTTCGGACGAATGTTTTTCGATTTTTCAGGTCAAACATTTCGATGGTGTCGTCGGTGGGATAGTAAAAAACATTAAAACGACGAACAAGGCTGGCTTGATTGTCGTACCATTCACCAACGAACGAATATTTATCTTTATAAGCACCCTCCTGAAACATTTTTATCAAATACTGATGGCACTGAACTTTCAATTAAATTCGAAAATACATTAGATATTACCTACCATTTTAATTATAATAATGACAGAAACAGATTAAGTTTAAGTCATTATTTATAAAACTATTAATGATGGAGAAATATAAAAATACACGCTAAACGTTTCCACAACTTTTCTCCTAAACGACCTAAAATTCAAAAACAAAACAGTGACAACAAATAATGACACTTATCATAGAGTTCCTATTTGACATGACATATTAAGCTGCGATTAGAAATTACGCTTTTGTAGGGTTTTTCAAAATGACTCCCTATACAAAAACACTCTTTGATGCTTGTGCTTATAAAATCCCTGCATAATGGTTATGCCTCAGCAGAACTGACATCTTCAATAATAATTGGTGTAGGCTGTTGGGCTTTAATATAAGCATTTTGACTTAATAAAAATTATCCTATAAGTCTGTGGTACCTGTACGTTTCCGGTTGTCAACGCTAGAGCACTACTTTTGAATTTCTGAGATTATTTGTTTTAAAAACATATATTGTATTAATTTTAATTGGAATAATGGTATGTTTTGTGAAAACGTTATCATATATTTTTTAAAACATAAATGGTATAAAAATGAGTACGATACTTGTTGAAAAAGTACCACCCCCAAATATTTTTTTAAATGTAAAACAGTTCTGAATTGTAGGCAAGGGAGGAAAGCAGTTCAGCCTTCAATGTAACAAGAACTGAGCCAATTTCATAACTTATCATTTTGAATCATTGGGATCTATATAACCACCACTCTGTCATACCAAATTGTACCTACCAAATTGTTACATACATATAAATATTACAAAGTTACATAAATAACAATTCATTTAAATAATATATTTAGACTTCTGACTTGCGGACTAAACTGTCTTTGTACAATAAATCCGCCGCACCGTGTGTGAAATGTTAAGAAAACGAGTGTAAGAAAGCAAGCAACAATGTAGAAAGGTCGTTATTACCCAAAATGGTGTATGTTCATTAAGAAACTGAATTTTGACATACTTGAAGATAATAGGATTGGCACTGCGTTCCTCATGTTCTTTGTTCTCGTCATAAGCACAAAAAATATTAACAAAATATTATTTTAGGTTTTCGACTACTTCGATAAATATACATTTTTATGTGAAATGTACGATGAAGATGCAGATGAAATTAAAGAATTGGTCCTAAACTTTTTCCCTTTCGATAATTCAGTCCAAGTTATTGACACCAAAAAGGGGAAAAACTTGCTAAGGCGTGTACAGTTGCCACCTTTAAAAGTGGAAATGCTCCAAATAGGAAACATTGTTAACATATTTTCCAAATTACTACATATTAAAGATTGTGCGCCGATTACCCGAAGGACGCTGTTTAATAACGTTCAAAGGTATACCTATATCCCTTTTTAATTCTTATGAATATTTAAACCCAACTGAATCATATCACGTAACTACGATAGCATCAAATCAAGTTCCTTCAAATTTAAGAATTCAGGTACAGATACATTTCAATAATGTGTATAAATTAAAATTGCGGTTCGATATTACTTCTTTTAATTTAATAATAAAGTTAAGTAATGACACATGTGTTTGCAGCACGTTTGCAGTAATTAAACCAGTACCACCCAGCCTTCATGGCAAAATTATAACATTTATTATGAAGAACGGTTTTCATATCGTGCGAATGAAAAATGGAAAAATTAGCAAGGATTTCGCTATGGAACTATATAGAAGTATTGCTGGAAATAATATGCTCCCGTATGTAGCCTGTTTTTGTCTCGTATTCGCACTCGTATTGCTTTTAGATATTAAGGCGATTTTACAGGGTTTCTTTTTATTATGAAACAGCTAAATTAAATTTCGTTAGAACATTTTATGGACGTAGAGTTAAGTTGGTTAAAAGCTAAAGATGGCTTTAATTGTTACCCATATACGAGTGGGTGATACATTTGATAACATAGCTATGAAGGACCTTTCATCCTTTAAAAAAATGGAAAATAATATTGAAACTGATAAAATTGATTTCGTTTGAATCCTGTGTGGACTCTTCATATACTGCTTTTTCTGCAGACGTATACTATTATATTGCATCGTTTATTGACGAACATAAATCAATAAGTTTTTACAGAATTATAATAGATTACGTGACCACGGGTGAAGTTATCGGTTTAGAATTGGTAGCGCCAAACGCAGTTTCAAAATGGCGTCACTGTTTGGGTGCTACGGATCCCGCGGACGCGGCACCTGGCACTTTACGGCAACTCTACGGCGAGAACAAATTGAGGAATGTCGCACACGGCTGTAACACATTGGAAGATGCTACTCAGGTCATAATGTCAGAAATACTTTTCAGGCGGCAGTTTTTACAGACATGGCTTTTACAGACATTTTTTTATTATAATATAGAAATAGCAAAACGAATGTGCAATCGATTTAATGATATCTACGAGTAAGTGGCCACTGCCGCCTAACAAAGGTTTCCACCCTTTGATCAATCCCAGATTCGATTATCGAGAAAGGAAATAAATAGACTTTGAAAATCTTATAACGACTTTCGGAGTCTATTTATTCCGTAGGATCTATTAGAATCTATTTATAACCGAAACCGAAGCTATCCCCATGAAACATGCCCTACAGTGCATAGTAAAAGTTAGGCAGTACATAGAGTCCCTGTAGTTCCGGGACCAGAATAGGTCCACAGTATCCTCTGCCTGTCGTAAGAGGCGACTAGAAGGGGGCGGGGACAGTGGGAGCTCGAACAGTCCAGCCAAGCGACCCCAGGAAGGAGGGCGGTTGGTGTAGTCGCATCCCGTCGTAAATACATGAAGGCACGGTGACCGTAAATGCTCACCGGGAGGAGCCCTACAGGCGCATCGCGCTAGTGTTCCGTTGGAGATCCCGGAGTCCTTCACGTAGCGCTGAAGACGGCAACATAACCCTGCGTTGCTCCCAGGGCGTCACGTCTCTTTGGATGGTTTCTCCGCCGTTACAAAAAAGGCAGAACAGAGGCATGATAAGCTTTGTTCGGTTCTGTTGTGTAAGTGTTAGTAGAAATAGTGGCTTCTACGAGAAACGGATTATACAATTAACAATTAGGCATACCTGTGTACCTATACAAAAAAGATATTAACAAATATACAAGTACTATCTACTAATAGTAATTTAATATTCAAGATGTTGGAACTTTTCTTTGGATACGAAAACGGTTTACCAAGGATCCTGTATCGGGCGACTCTCAAAAACTGCACATGTTGCGTGATCAAGCCTCACGCGATTATCGACGGCAACGTTGGAGCAATTCTTGAACAGATAGCAACCTCAGATAATTTCTACATTTCAGCTATCGCAATGTTTTCTGTAAATCTAGCGAATGCCGAAGAATTTTATGAAATATATAAAGGGGTTGTGCCAGAATTTGAGGTATGTCTTCTGCTTATCTAATATTTTTTTACGAAAAAATGTGCCCTATTTTTTAAGGGCAATTAGATAATTGAATCAGTATTAAATAATTTCAGGCTATGTGCATTCAACTTGCAGAAGGAAAGTGCATTGCATTAGAAGTTAAATGTAATGATGATAATTTGAATGCAGTCAGTGAATTCAGAAAATTATGTGGACCAAGAGACACAGTAAGTCATTTGGACCTTATCACTGCGATACCGGAGTGCAGCATTAATAAAGTGTAAATGATAAAGACCTAGGTAGTACAAAAAGTAGTAAGTTTGATACATGTTAAAGAATCAAACCTGTATTTTTTATCGATTGACTGTTTGTGTGTTTACCTCACCCTTTAGACTGTGAATTTTACAGTAGAAGATTAAGCAAAATATTAAGCTTTAAAAGAAAGTGATTTCTTTCAAAGCTTAAAATTAATATTACACTATGCTTTTAGTAATACAAGATTTGATATGGTCATACATCTTTATTGAAAAGTTGTATCAATGTCCAGTAAATTTTGCAGTGACATTAAATTTTATTTTCTAAATATAATACTAAATTTAAACTTGGTAACCATTAAAGAATATTCATTGCCCTTTATTCTACAGGACCTTTGCCGACAATTATATCCAGATTCCATTCGAGCACATTATGGAAAAAATATTATCCATAATGCAGTCCACTGCACTGATCTTCCAGAAGATGGGGAATTGGAAGTAGAATATTTCTTTAAGCTACTTGCAAATGAACAGCAATGATTATTTTCATGATAGATTTAATGCATTATTTTTTTCTTGTACACATTTTTGATTACAAAATCATTTCCTTCCACTTCAATTTTTTCATACATCCAGTTTCTATTCACCCTGAAAAATAAAATAAAAATAAAATGTGTTACTGTTGTCCACCTATCTATCCTAGTTTTATAAGCACTAAGCAAGAGAACACGCAAATAACATACATATATAAGTAAGTTACACTGAATAAATAATAACATTTTTACATCAATAATATTATTGCTTACAGTTAAAAAATTACCTGCACTCATGCCCACACTTAGTAGAATTACATTTTACACAGGGAAGATGACACCCAGGGCAGGTTTCGTTCAAACAATCGCACAGATCTTTCCCTGTTGCTGCTATTTGTCCATGCTCATTATATATTCTCTTACATTTGCGACTGTAATGTAATGATAAATTATACACTCTTACTATTGGTAAAGAGTATGTAATTATTTAGCTTAGATAAAATCCTTAAAAAAATGCTTTATCCCCATGACATTATATACGAACTTACTTCATAAAGTAACTTTTACGATTTAACTTTCTTCTTTCTCGCGCTGAAGTTTCAGGATCAAAGTTGTCTAAAAAATGCATTATGATTTTACCAATATTGTTATACTACGTTTGTCAGAATGAAAAGTCAGACTGACTTTTACATAGCACAGAGTAATATACGGTGTAACTGTAGAGTAAAGATACTATTATAAACTGCAAAATACAGTAATATATTTTGTAATATTATTTTAAAAGCCTTGGTTTCTTGTCTTTTACCTATCTTTATTATCTTTTCTTATCAAACTCCTGCACACTTTTCTATGCATGTGGCAGGGGGTTCAGTTAAAATAGCCCGATATATTTAGATTTTTTTAATGTTTTCATTTTTTGCCGCAAGGTGATGGCTTGCTCGTTATTGTTTAAAAATTTAATCGTTTTTATGATCGAACAATCAATAATAGTGATCGAATAAACGATAATGTATCAAAATCTATTAATCTGATCGATCAACTAAAGTAAAGATATCTAGTAACAAGGGCCAACTAAAGGGTGAGCAACGTGAGCATTTGGTTAATTAGTATAAAAAAAGCGAACAAACAAACAAAAAAAGGTGTGTGTGCGATTCACACACGATAGAAGTGAAACTTCAGTAAATCGAGAAAAGAATGAGATGAATATATAT
>DWLI01000169.1:0-26922 GCA_018249915.1 Cecropterus dorantes dorantes
TACTTCATAAATACAATCATGCAATGAACATAAAATTTACATTTTTATAAAGCTTTATTCGATAGAACTTGGAACAAAAAAAAAGCGTGTAACATTTAAAACTATTAAAATTATTAAATACTAGTGTTTTTCCGCGGCTCCGCCCGCTTGGGTCATGGACCACAGTAAAAAGTATCCTATGTGTTGATCCAGGCCATAAACTATCTGTGTACTACAATTTATCCAAATCCAATTCATAGTTTTTATGTGAAAGAGTAACAAACAATATTAATAAATTGAATTAATATTTGAATTCTGCTTGATTGTTTCTTATATCATATAAGTATTATATCTGTATCGTAAAATACATCATCGTCAAAATCAATAAATCTATCTAATCGTTTAAAAATATACGTATGATGATATCTTTATATTAAATAAAGTGTCATTTTTTTAGTAACAGATTAATGAAAGTAAAATTCACATTTATAACTTACGTATATCGTATAGATTAGGATAAACATATGTAAATATGGTTTATCCGGGTCGTTCATGACTCTTCGATTTGATTTATTTTATGTAATGATTATTACGTGATCATTTTAATCAATTTCTATGTACGAGACTATTCACGTATAAGTTATGTGGATACAACATATAATTTCCATAATGAAAACATAAATATAAATTGTGAATAAATTACTTAGCTAATTGAGCGAGTGTACACTATTGCATACCAGAGATTGTTATCGCTTGCCTCAGCTTTAGAATATTTCATTAAAACCTACGTTTGCAAACTACTATAACGTTCCTAAAGTTTAGCACAAGATTCTTCATGAAATAATAAACCTTCATGTTATTGCTCTGTGCATTGTGGTACCGTATGGTACTAGCGTCACGCCTATTTCTAGCGTGAAGCAAATAATGTTAAGTTTCGTTGTAAGGCGGGAGTGGCCACTCAGCATCAAGTGGATGGTATCCTCTTTCTCTACTTCGATTTTATGGAAATAAAATAAGAGGAGATAAAAATAATACCGTTTCCCATAAGGTCATACGCGCGGGACTCTCCTGGAAAAGACATCAACGCGCGATCACGCACATACCCTGCGAATTCCCTAAACAGTAATTAAACGGGAATAAAATTTGTCACCAGTAATTCAATATTGTGGTAATGACTCACTCAAACCGAATGAAGCTCGTAAACGTGGCTGGCGTCACAACGCGTTATCAGCTGATAACAGCCGGATGAAAGCGAACTGATTTGAAGTACTTACGTGCCTAACTGGGTAATTAAACTGTTTCGCGCTAATTAATTTATACAAAAAAGTCTAGTTAGTATTAAATATGTAAAAAAAATCTTTGTATAATAAGCAATAACAATAGCTAAGAAATAAAATATCCCAGTCAAAGGATAAGCAGTTTGACCACATTTTAAATACTAAATAGGATCTAGGACCACCGTTTAACAAAATACCAAGTAGGTGTCGGTATGTGCTCAGGTAGGTAGGTAACAAAGGAGACGTGAAGTAATAATGATTTAACCTCCTTCGTTCGTGATGTGTTACTTACTTGCATAGTGACATGAAGGACGATGGATCTTCTGCAAGACGCGTGACTATACGAGTCGAATCTTATGACGTCTTTTGTAAGATTCAAAATGGTGCTCATTGCGAATAATTAAAGAGTACGTGAGAATCGTAACCAGTGATTCATTAGCGCTCCCACACGTGACGAGGCTGCAGTCGCCCACAGAGACGCATAGATAGCGATGTATCGATATAATGTCGATATTATTATTTGTAACTATAATTAACCATCGATACTAAGTTATCATAGCGGGTATTAAGTATCGATATCAAAATACTGAATTTACTCTTGTATCGTTATTTTTTTATAATTTTATATAGCAATAAGAATAGATCGAATGAAAAAATATATAAATTATAATAGACAACATAAGATAAGGACAATTTTGGAATATTCTATAATTATAATATTCAATCAATAATATTCAATGAACTTTTTAAATATCATCGTTTATCTATGTTTAAAAACTTCGATATAACTGTCGATATTTATATTGACGATTTCATCAACATGCAACCCTACACACAAAAAAGCATCTGTAGTTCTTACTAAAACGTAAAAGCGAATGTGAAGTTTGTTCGGGCCAAATACGGCATATAATGGCGGTAAACGGCGGGTTAGTATCAAGTTTAGAAGCGGATAATATTCATAATGATATGTTATGTTATTGGGCGCGCGGCGCGGAATGCGTTACGTAGGCTCGACGCCGCGCTCGACGGCGGAGGCCGGATCGCCGCTAAAATTTATTTGCCCGGCGACTCGCGGGCGACCGCTTGCCCGGGACTGCGTAACTTTTTTGTAAATCGCTGTATATTATTTTAAAGATATAATTATACGATAGCAGGCATGAAATATGTAGTTCTATATTGTAGAGAAAATATTAAGTTCTAAACAAATGACACATCAACTATTTTTGCGGTAATAAAAAAATGCCTTAACTAAATAGTTCCTTTAATAAATATGTTATTCCCTAATATCTCGATCAAATATCGATGTAATATCTAACTAGATCTAATCTCTTCTCTCTTATCTTTATCTAATCTATATCAAATCGATAATATCTTAGCAAACGATCTACCATATTATATTATAATAATGTTTTACCAATAATGTACAGCAGGAACCTGCATATGTTGCACCTGCTATATTATGATGATAAATGCAGTATAAAGCTCGTTCGTCATATATTATTTGAATGTTTATTAAGGAAATTTGAACTGCATATACATATGTGTTCTATGCACTTTCTGGTTGCAATGTTGAAAAATAAATTTTCTTCAATTTTCTGTTATACGTATAACAATCTAAGTGCATCATATACTAATGCAGATACATTAATAAAGGTGTATAATTGAATAGGAAAACAAATTATAGGTTATCCAATAATTTATTGAACTACTTTAAAGCAGTGATATTATATTGCACTGATAAATGTAATTATGTAGTTTCAACGTCTAACAAATATTAAATTAATACGTATTTCCTTTTCGCACGTTGAGTTTACCTATAAGTTTGGATTGGAGCAATAAGTTTGGGTTTTTGTATTTCTATGCTATGTGGTTTGTGAGAAATAATGTACAAGGTGAACCATGATCAATGAAAAATAAATGGCCAAAGACCGGTTTGAGTCCGTTTTGTTTATTAACCATATAAATTTGATGATGATAAAACTACGCGAGACGCGTTATAAAAGTGAACGTGTGCTTACAATATGGAAATTGACTAGTCATGGCTCGTGAATCCGGGGCTCGCGGGGCCGGGGGCGGGGGCGGCGGGGTGAGCTTTCGCGTGCTTGTAGAGTTAACGAATCACACGAGAGTAATAACGTATTGATACACTCATCACTTTGATTCACTAAAATCCGCCAACGCACAGGTGTTAGTACTATTGATGATTCATACAGAATTAAGATTTATTGAACCTTAATCTTTAAATGCGATTGTATGAAATTGTATGAAAATAGTTGTAGTCATTTAGTACAGGCCTACGTAGGCACTTTAAAATTGTTATAAGTTATATTTTTTTTCTTACACTGGCACCTAAACATAGAATTTTTTTTATATAATCTTATGTGGAATCTAAGATTATTCGGAAACAGTCAGTCACCTGTAAAGTATCTATATAACAGTGTTTGAAGCATCTAAACGTGATCTTCTTGGATAAAAAAATCTTTTTACAAAATGGGATTGTACCTACACTAATTCATAGAATTTATAAAAAGATTATTCGGGACAAGACCTGCAAATATATTTTGGATGCCAATCTGATAAAAGTCCAACCGATGTAGCCGAAATCAAAACTTCAGAAAATGTAACCTTCGATCGGAAGCTAAAAATAACTCAGTGAAAAAATATCCTACTGCAATCAAGTTTCAACCCAAGAACAAGCCAGTTTAGAGCTTTACTTTATTATCCTAACAATACGGTGGTAAGTATTGTTAGGATAATAAAGTAGTATAAGAAAAAATATTATAAATGACAATTTGCATGTGCCCACGTCGGCCTGCTCGCAATAAAAAAAATTCATTTCATTTTGAAAAAGCACATTTGCCTTTAAAGTTTAAGAGAGTATAAAACTACACAAAAACTAGTACTTATCACTAGATCGTAAATCGCAGCGCGCTGCTCTGAAGTCGCTCGATTTATTGCCGCTCACACTCGCCATAAGAAATGTTTTCTCGATGACAGTTCTAGATTACCCCGACGTAATAAATACTCGTGTGCTACCTGTGAGTTTCTGTCGCACATACAGTATGACACGTGGAATTTAAAATTAATTATTAATAAAAGGCGACTAATGGAAGGACGAAAGATGTTCTTAATCTAAGTTTACTAATATTATGAAGCAAAAGAGGTTGTTTGATTTAACGCGCTAATTTCATTAACTATTGGATCGAGTTGAAAAAATATTTTTGTGTTGAATAGTCTATTTATTTAGGAAGGCTATAAGCTATATAACATCACGCTATGTTTGTTTGTTTATATGTTCTTATTTAGTAGCGGGTGAAACCGCGGCGCATAGCTAGTAACAATGCTAGCGCTGAAATAAAGTTATATTTTGTTTGCAATTTATATAATTTAATGATGGATAAGGGTATTGTAAAGATAAATATAAGAAAAACTCAAAATCTATACAGGAGTATGTATTTGTACCTATATGTATTATTATGTATGAAAGATAAGGATTAAATTGATACACACTAATCAGGGTATGTGTGAAATAGACAGCATTATGTAGAATGCGTGTGTAAAAGCAAGATGGATGACGATATGATTGTGAATGCAGCGCGCGCGCAGTTTCTCCCGCGTCCGCCGCGCGCATCGCAATCGCGCGCACGCGCACCTGCCGCGCGGTGCTTCCGCGTCTAAATAGTACATTGACCGTCAAATTACGAAACAATAAGCATACCAATACTTCAAAAGTATAATTGATACTAAATTCATAAAAGTAGAGTCTACATTTATGGATCTAGCATATGTATTATATTATGAATCTACAAATACAAATAAGCCCCTTATGACCTGTACAAGATAGGTCATAAGGGACTCGTATTGCTGGTAAATTATTTATCTGTGTGCATGCGAGTTTCGTCAAAATCGGTTGAGACACGAGATTTAACGCTTTATATGCGTTTTCGTCATAATAGTCAAGTATAGATACTCGTGATGCTCGTACTCAAGTTACTGGTTTAATTTAAGTTTGCAATTGGAAATACGTTTTTTTGTAGAAAAAACGTTACATCTGATAATATTCGCACGATTCCAATGACTCGTGTGGATAACTGTTTATAAATAACAGCAGTCAGTATATCTATCGGATGTGCCTCGTATGTTTATATATACTCTCTGTACTCATTGTATCTGTACTCTGTGCTATTATTACACAGCAACGTAGATTATTACTCCTTAATCGAATTTAAGCGGCGATAAGGAAATAACAGCCAAGCTTATACTTGATTGCAAAAAATCATGCAAACTTTTGTTTTCTGATCTTGTTTTTTTATTATGCATTATTAATTTACTACCAGTAGTGCCTGTCTTTCTAAATATCAAGTAAGTGTCGAAGGCAACTTACGTGCAATACGAGAAGTAATCCACGCACCTACCTACCTTCCTAAGGTACTCCTCTTTCACCGATTTTATTTTTATTTTTATGTAGTATATGACAGCGAGCAGACAGATCTGCGGTATCGTTTGCATTTTATATATAATATCGTCAACAATTAAAGCAAATTCTATTCTACTTTTCTCCAAACTCTTCATTTTGGCGCGACCGATTTGGAACTCAGATAACCTATTACCGATTTTTATTAGTTATAACGTAAGAATCTTTATAATAAATGCATTTATGAAATTCATAAATACTTTTTGCAAATCAGGCTTATCTATACTTGTAGATAAGCGTGTTCAAACAATCACTTCGCTTTAAGTATGATATCAGCATAGTCCGTTAAATGAACAACGTATAATTTGTCCCACAGAACTCCAGACAATCTTCGAAAAGTATCACAAGAAAGACAATGGAGTCGTGCACAGCTTGAGGGGGCCCCATGATGGCGCTGCGCAGCGGCGGCGGCGGCACGCGGCGCAGCGAGGCGCAGGCGGCGCGCGCGCTCGACGAGTTCGACACGCTGGCGGGGCTGCGCCGGGCCTACGTGCTGGAGCACCTCGCCACCTTCACCGTCACGCGGGAGACCGGCATCGTGTACCCCGCGGACGGCATGCGGAGACTGCTGCAGCTAGAGAAAACTAATGGTCAGTTGGGCCGATGACAATACATCGGGTGCTGTAAATCGTGGGGCAAATAAAAGGCGACAGTTCTATTGCCTTTTTTGCCTAACTTTTTTCCCAAAGATCATTTGAGCTAGAAAGGAAGTTGAAGTTTGATCAATCAACGATTTAACACTCCATGATACTGATCATCACGGTTATGTTAGATCGTTGTATATTTGCTTCTCCTACAGTCAAACTCAGTAATAAGCGGTCATCAATCGATGTGGATGTGATAAGCGGTCATTGTCGAGGTCATAATTATTCCATTCTGCTAACTAAAGAAATATTGGAAATCACGGTTGTGCTTCGCTGAGTTCTGTGTATTTAAATTACATTTATTTACCTAAAATTATTCAAAATAATGAATAGATACACAACTTAAAAAGTTTTAATCTGCAAGGTTGTCGATTATGTTTATCTTTTTTTTTACTCGTGACTCTTGATTACATTTGATCATCTTGATAAATGAATTTTCAAGGTATTTAATGCAATATTCTTCAAAAGTCAATATTTTTCCAGGAATATGGAGCCAAAAGATGCAATTGTGTTTAGAAGATCAATGGGTTTTAGTTATGGATTATGAAACCGGTGTAAGTCAAATAAAAATAATTAAGTATTTGAAAATAATAGGCTCATTAATAACATGTGTTCATAACCATTCACCGAGTGGTTTAACCAGTGTATTTTGACCGGTACCTGTGTTAGTTAGACTTCAAATAGAACCCCTTTTCTTGTTTCTTACATCTGTAAGCACCAAAGCTCTCATATCTATCCAAGGACGGCAGTATCCACTTACCATCCAGTGGACTGCACGTTCGTTTGCTACTTCAATCTTATAAAAAAATAACAACAGTACTTTTAAAAATAACAAATGGCACCCAAGATTTTATTTTCACCTATCCCTCAACTCCCTCGATCTGATCCTCATGCCTGTGTTTTCGTATTCAGTCAATAATGGAGCGTTTCCCGGCGTCATGGGTGCACTCGCCGACCGCCTTCACATCCCCGGAGCCGGCGGAGTTGTACAACAATGTGCTGGCGTTCGTGGTGGGCGCGCCTGAGGGAGGCTCGCCCTCCGCCCGCCGCGAGCTACACATCTTCCAGTGCCACGACGTCGGCGCGCAGTCACTTGTCGAAGAACTCAATGCGCTCAAGTAAGACTTCTTGTGATGTTATGACCAGTGATATAATATTGATGGCTGAATCTCGGCATCTCGATTGAGGGTCCGAGGTTCGAATCACAGACCATTGATCATTTTTCAAAGGTGTGTGAAATCTAACTAATTCACACTTAGCCAGCGCGGTAGAATATGGCCTTCGTATGTAAAGAATATAATTGGCGGTTGTGATGAATACACTGTTAAGTGGTTTCCTTTCAATTTTTTACTATGTATCATTTGAGCTAATCATCTCCACTAAGTAAACACAGCAACTTATGGACTTCAAACATGAAATAGTGCAATTATCACACTGTTTGAACATGATATAAAGATTACATAACTAATGGTGAGTGGATACTGACATCCATGAACATATTTTCAACCCCAGATAGAACTGCAGTGCTATCTGAGGTCAGCCACAGATGCGTTACGACCTCTGAGGACTTGGGTGGACTTTTATTACGACGCCTTTCAACTAGACCACAACTGCACTTACTCCTGCTGTTATAAGATAGAAACCGATGTCGCGGCAAACCACTAAAGATTCTCTTTCACTTGTAGCTCTGTTAAGAATCTGGCAAGGATCACCCTTGGCAAAATCAATTAACTGAGAGAATTCCATTCGTGTTAGTTGTACTGATATGGTTCTGCCATATCTAATCGAAGGTAACACAGAGATGAACGAATACAATAAAACTGACAAGCATCTCGAAATTGCTCACGCGTAGATAATCTTATCAAGAGATATGGCTATTCTTATAGGGTCAGTATGTAAAGAAGGAAGCTTCGGAAGGCACGCGTGCCATGTTTTACCTGAAACACAAATTCGGGCTACCGGTTTCTGCTTACACATGGTGTGAGAGTACTCTAAATTTATCTTAAGTGCTGTTTGTTTGGTTAGTTGTTCTGTTGATGAATACTATTTTAAAGTAAGTGCGAGAGCTAACGGCGTTGCGTTGCGCAGGGGCGTCGGCAGCGGCGGCTCGGAGGTCGGACGTGACTTTGTGATTGACCGCGAGAGGGAGAGGGAACGAGAGACAGAGATGGACAGACCCCGTCGACAGGTACCATACACCTATACTTTATATTATTGATATCAAAGATAAGAAAACAAATAGACTCCGATCGCAATTAAATAACAGAACGACATTGGTTCATTACAACAAAGATATTACTGTGGATATTATTAGTCATCTAATCCAAGCACTTGACACTAAGCGCAATTAAATAAATTTGCAGACTTCCGCCGACTGCGGCGCGTTCGGAGTCTGAGACAGAGTTCTGGGATCGGAGTCTGTTAGGTTACTTCGTCTGTGTAAAACTTGATACTAACTTGTTATGGAAATAAACATTAAATATAATAAGGAAATCATCAAAATCGACTAAAGTATTGTGAGAAAATTAGTTGCAAAATCGATCGTTCGACACATTAAAATTAGCAAAATTCTGTTACATTTACACATTTTTGTAATAGAACGAGATATTAACAGCAAATATTATTGCTTCGCGGAGTTGTGACTGGTTCTAGAACGGACGTCGATGTTATCGCGCGACCGAATTATCCGCGCCTTATCGCCTGATAGGCTATAAACAATCGATTGCTTTTATAAGTTTACCCATACTGCTCCAATACACAAACGACAATAAAACAATAATTGATTGAATTTTATTCGTATCGCAGGATACGGTAATGTCCCTGTCTTATCTGTAAAATAAAAGTAAATACGGTCGCAGTCACAAAATTTGGACAAATATTTGCATGAATAAATTTGAGCTCAACAATTGTTCATCATCAGTTCAGATAATCTGTTCTATTTTCAAAATCTGATCGATAATCATTTTCGATTGCATCGGCTCATAAACACCGCTTGAAATCAAGAGGTGTAACAAATCGCATTATCGATGACGCTGCACTGTAAGCGTTATCTCCTAAGATAGCGTTTAATTTCCGGCCACTTGACTACCGCGGGGTAGTCGCGAGCGACGCACCGACGGCGGCAGTCATGGCGCGCCTGTATCACACGTACACGCGGCGGCAGTGGGACGCCGTACTCGTTGTTAGTAAACTATCTACGTCACGTCTCCATCGCACTCATACACTCGAATATGACCTTCGTCAATTTATGCATTTATTCATTAGTTGCAGTATTATCATGAAATAAATATTCATATTTATTCGTCGATATTAATCAACCCGTGTCGATTCGACAGCAAATGTCAGCGCAGCTGGGACGCAGCGACCGCGCGGAGCGAGCGGAGCGCGGCGAGCGCGGCGGCTCGGGCGGCGAGCGCGACGACGCGTCTTCCACCGGCTCCGAGCGGCTGTACGAGCAGGACATAGCCATCCTCAACCGGTGCTTCGACGACATCGAGAAGTTCATCGCGCGGCTGCAGCACGCGGCGGCGGCGTCGCGCGAGCTGGAGCGGCGGCGGCGCTCGCGCGGCGGCGGCAAGCGCGGCGCGCAGGGCGCCGGCGAGGGCATGCTGGCCCTGCGCACGCGTCCGCCGCCCGAACGCGACTTTGTCGACGTGTTGCAAAAGTTCAAGCTGTCGTTCAACCTGTTGGCGAGGCTCCGCGCGCACATACACGACCCGAACGCGCCCGAGCTGGTCCATTTCTTGTTCACGCCGCTAGCGCTGATCGTAGACGCGGCGCAGGACGTAGCGGACGGTCGCCTGCCCGCGCGCGTCGTGCAGCCGCTGCTAACGAGAGATGCTCTCAACCTGCTCGCGAACTGTGTCACCAGCAAGGAGACTGAGCTGTGGCATTCGCTGGGAGATGCCTGGCTCATACCCAGGTAACAAACTGAATTAATTTTTCATAACTCTAGTCAGTCAATACAGAGTCAGACAGACGAGATAGACATACATTTTTTTCTAATTTATTATAATTTCGCCTCCGCCTCTAATATCTGTATGGAAACACGTCTGCGTGTTCCATTGAGCATAAAAAGGGTTGCAACTTGAAAATTGCACTTTTGAAATCACGGAGGGCTAAATCACTTTTATACAAAAATATCTAAAAACGATTATTATTATTTATCTGAATAATGCGGATTTAATTATATTTTAAGCCGTCTACGGTTGGCACGTTATCGTCAAGTTTTTGAATTATGTTAATCCTCAGATATCTTTATCACTTCCGGCTTATCCGGTCGCGACCCAAAATTAGTTTTATTACTTAATTTACATATTCGACTTCCAGGGAACAATGGAAGACGACGATACCACCCTACCAGCCCGTGTTCATGGACGGCTGGTCCCCGGACTACCAGGTGGATGACCAACCTCTGCGCAGGTGTGTTGAGCATTAATTTATTTAACTATTTTATTTACGTGTCCAACGAACGACAAATAATTATTAGCTTTGTTTGTGCCAAAATTACGTGCTCCGCAAGTATTCCATACTTTGGCAAATATACGTTCGTACTATTGTCCAAATCACATAGATTATATCATACACCTGTGTTGTTTACTCTATGTTGCTTTATTTTCTACACCACTGAACATGCAACCTGTATGTTGCATGCCTGCTTATTGTACCGTCCTCTATGTTAACCTGTGTACGTGTGGGATAAGGCCGTCTCCACGGCGTAGCGAGGCAGGGCGGGAGTCCGCGCGCGAAGGCGGGCGGGAGCGAGAAGGCGGGCGGGAGCGCGAGGGCGGGCGGGAACGTGACGCGGAGGGCGGGGAGCGTGACGTACGCGACGCTCCCGGCTACGGGTATGAACGTGACGAGCCCGACATCTACGGCGAACAGTATGCGCCCTTCCCAAGGTACTGCTTCTTGTCTTGTTCGCAATCTCATCGCTTGTCATTTTGTGTAATTTAGTAATTGTAGTGCGATCGATAATATCAGCTAGCGTACGGTGAATGTTACTGTATCTATTATAAGTAACACTTGAGACTAAAATTGATAACGTAAGATAGGTAAATTACTATGCCTTTTATCATATACCATAAAATGTTAGTAAGTACTTCGTAGTAATTTTTTAGTAATGCTTTTCGTAAATAATGTAGATCTAAAAACACATTACATGTAAATTAAATATAAAGTGTATCTAGTGTAATCGTTTTCCATGCAGAGATACATATAATACATGCGATTGTTTTCAGGAACCCCCGAACAATGGCGCGGGATGACTCCGGCTCGGCGGCGTCTTCGCCCGAGCGGGAGCCGCCCTACCGCCCTGACCGCGACGATGGTAAGTCAGGCCCAATCAGACCCAAGGGTCCTAATGGACAGGTCTTATCTATCTATATGTATTATTTTAATAATTCAGCAGGCCGGCAAGGCACGGTTTAGTAGACCTCATAAATCTTTGAAAATTTTTTATATTTTTTTTCTGGACAGAAGAGTTCTAGTGTAGGCAGAGTTCTAAACGATTTTTTATGTCTTTGTATTAAAGTTAAATCATAAATTTAAGTTCATTACAATTAGATCAATAATATAGTTATAGTAATTTATATTGTGTTAACCATATATCAGTTGTCACTGTTATTGTTAATTTTGTCATGTTTTGGAGTGTCGTTAATCATGTTACCGTTCTAAGTTTTAATAGTCCGTTAGTATTGTCATTATAATTAACATTATCCACTTGACTATAATTGTTATTTTTGTCATTATTGTTTGAGTTGTCAAAATTAATAGCGTGATATTACGTCACTTTTGTTTGTATTGTTTATGTTGTCAGAATTATCAACGTTGCGAGTAACACAAATGTCAGTACTGTAAACATTGTCAATTTAACCAGAGCCGTCAGATTTGTAGTGTTGTCAGTGTTGTCAACTGTCGTGATTACCGTGATCGTGTCGTGTTGGTGTATCGTGAGCGTGCGCGGTGTCCGCAGACGAGCTGGGCGAGGCGTGGGCGCGCGGCGTGGCGGCGCGCGGCGGCCGCGTGGTGCGCGTCACGTACCCGCGCACCGCCAACAACGACAAGGAGCTCACCGTCGTGCGCGGCGAGTACCTCGAGGTAAACCATGCTACTTTTTACATTGTTTATATCTTTTTCTTATAACTAACGTAGACAAAATATTTAGACATAAACAGCATCTGATAATATGTTAAATCTATGCCTTTTTAACCTTTTAATATATTTTCATTGTACATACAAATACAATACAATTTTGTTTTGTGCAACATATGTTAAAACAAATTAAGAATTTCATTTGTTCTGACGTGAAAAATTGATTTATATTTAAGTAAGGTAATTTTATCACCCCTCCTTGCTTTTAAAGTAAATTATTTTAAGTATAATTATAGACTTGCTATTAATTGCTATAGTTTGAGGATCACAATAAAGCTGTAAAGAATTAACTTGAATAAAGTACGTCGATTTTAACTAAGAATGTGTTACTGCAGGTGTTAGACGACTCCCGCAAGTGGTGGCGCGCACGCAACCGGCGCGGCGTGACGGCGCACGTGCCGCACACCATCGTGGCGCCGGCGCTGTCGCCGCCCGCGTCGCCGCGCGCGCCGCACGAGCCGCGCGACGACCACGAGCCGCACGAGCCGCATCTCTACCCCAACCCCATCTACACGCACTACCAGGTAGCTTCTTTTAATTGAACTAAAACGAACGAAATTCAGTTCATCTGATGACTCCACCTCCCCCGCCAGAGGCTAGTTAACAAGGTGCTAGAACAAATGCAGTTTTACGAGAGATGTACCACCGCCACATCTATTTCTAGCTTGGACCAGTTCATGCGTTTCGGTGGAAGGGTGTGGTTATCGGCTCACTGTAGTAACCTTTGAATAATTTCAGATAGAATCCCTGTTCTGCATGAAGTGGCTTACAGATGTCCATGGGACGCAGTGGCCACTTACTAACAGATGAACCGCATGCTCGTTTGCTACTTTAATCTTATAAATTACATACATGGAAGTTTCGACTGTAACTTCACTATATCCGCCGTTAAGTGGCCACTGTCGCTAGTAAACATCTTTAATTATAAACTGGTACTTCCAAACGAAATGCAAGGACAAAATGGTAATATGACGTTAAGTTACTGTATAATGAAATTACTTTGAATAAAATATGTTTGTCTTGATTGTATTTAATCAATCCCTTATGGTAATCCTACCACTAAGCCCTACTAAGAATGGTCTTAGTTACGTAACTATGACCTAAGATCTAAGTTGGCACGCCTCGTATAGATGAAGTCAAGCATACTACGTATATTTAAAAATTATATCCTGTTATGACGAATATAAATATGTAGTGTGATAAAACTGAAGGTTTTACAAAAACCTTTTGGTTTTACAAATTAACCTTTAATTTTGGTTTTTCAAATTAATTAATTAACCTTAAATTTTGGTTTTACCAATTTACCTTTTGGTTTTACAATTTTTAACGAATTCTGTTCGGGTTGTATAATAATTTAGTAAGGTATATTTTATCCACCTGCTGAATACTCGGTTTGCGTTGGTTGCAGGAGGGCGGCGGGCGCGGGTCGGGCGGCAGCAGCCCCACGGGCGCGGCGGGTAGGGGCGGCGCGGGGGGCGCGGGGGGCGCGGGCGCGGCCGACTGGGTGCGCCGCGAGCGCCTCGGCAAGAAGGGCGAGTTCCGATACTTCTAGCCACTCTACACGCGGCTACCTATACCACCTAATGTTTTATTCCACCTTCATACAACCTCCCACATCCTCCAGTTTTTGCTATTTCTATAGCGTTTTTCTTTTTCTTTCTGACCTATCGGGGCTTCTTCCAACTTTGTGTATTGTGTCGATTAATCAAAATCGATTCATATGTCAAAAAATATAAAATTAAAGTTTTTTCTTTACTATTATCGCTATTATGATATTCACAAGTTGCAATTTATTCCTTTATATTTAGTATCGATTATAATAAATTTCGAAAATTACACTGAATACGCAGCAGTGGCTTAAACATAGTACAAATATATACTTTTTGAAAACTAACAAGCCCGCTCTCTGGTTATGGTGTAATTTCCTTAAGAAAAAAATCTACAATTATTAAAGATACACTTAATCTTCGCGCACTTGAAATGTAGCAGTGTTCCCCCCACCTCCCCAGACCGTCCAACCAAAGTGCTTACGCACGTACGTGCAGTCCTCAGTCTCGAGGACTTCTTAGTCATAATTTATATAATGAGATATAATTAGGTATTTATTGTGAGTCAATGCATACTCGACTTTTGTTAATACTTAAAATACATGGACGTAGGAAGTATATCAAGTAAACCGACGTTTATGGAACTTATCTAAATATTACTTTTTAATTGTTAAAACATCTTTGATTATAGAGTAGAATCAAAACCCTTGCGTTGTAAAACGTAACATGATACATATAATTATTTTTAAGACGATAGATGGCGCTAGTATCGGAACACGTCCTTCCGTGTGTGTGTCTTGTGTCAATGTGCTCTAGTGTGTGTCGCCGCCGCTGGGACCTCGTTCAAGCTTGTTTTGATGCTACAAACAATCTGTGAGACAACTGGGAAGAATGTCACAATTTACTCCATTCAATCAAATACGAAACATTTAATATACTGCGCTCAGAATACATTGTGACATTCTTCACAGATAAGCAGCAAATCTTCCTTTACTGGCTATTTTATCTTCCATAGGTATTCTATAAGGATATTTTTGAGATTTTGCAGCTATAACTGCTATTATTAATTTGTGATGCAGCGAAACCTGATAATCGTCACAAAATACAAATTAAAGTACCCTTCATGGTATTTTATTGCACTTTATAATAACAAGGCGACAGTTTTGTGTCCAAATACACGTGCGTTATGTATTGTAATCGCAGTTTTGTGCTATATGATAAACAATTAACGGTTAGTGACGAGTGGCTATGTGCTAACGTTGTGAAGGACATTCAAGTCTGAGTTTATTATCATTAGTATCATTACGAGTATATTGTTTTCTGTATAAGCTGCTAGGTAGGATGACGTCATCGTGACTTGTTTTAATAATACAGAGTCTATTATTAGATACTTTACTTTTTATATTATGTCCGAGGAGTTAGAAAGTTATTTAAATAATATGATTGTAAATTAACTTTTGTATTCTCCAAATGTTTATATTGGTCGTTGGAGGTCGCGCTGCGAGGCTTGCCGATCCTTGATAATGACGATCTATCATTTATTGTAAGCAAAGCAACAATAAAAAATATTTATACAAAATGTTTACAAAAATAAGTACTGATCAGCCTGTTCATGATGAATACGGAAAATATAGAACACAATAAAGCTTTCCAGTCTTAAGAGATAAATGAATAACAGCCCCCGGCGCGCCTCCTCCGCCATCTTTCTAGTTAATGCTCAGTTTTTGTATTTACATTTTTATACATTAAATTCTTTACCAAATCTGGTGGTTGTCTGTTCGCGCCCTACTTCCCGTACACCTTACAATATCATCATTTATAAAATATTATAAAATTGAAACTTTATCATATTTTTATTATACCTAAAACAAGCACTAAATACTTTTAAACAACAGCCATCCATGATGTCTAACCATACAATAAATTAATACTTTAATCTTATCGCGACTATAAAATTAAGGCTTAAGATTAATTCAAGGAAATTCTGCTAATCTTTTGTTATTGTGTGTCGCTTTGCTTTTTTACCGTTAATGTGTGTGTTTTCGGTTTTTGTTTGTGTGTTCTTGTGATTACGTTGGTAAGTGTGGTGTAATTCAAATTATAATAAATATCTTCTTTCAGCTTCTTTATAAACTTGTGCTTTTTTTTCAAAATATCTGAATAACTAAATAAAATGGTTTTTAAATACCCACTTAGGTCAATATGTCATTGTCACTAGATAATAAAACGCATTAGAACCTGGAACGCAGTCAGTGTATAGATAGACTTAGTTTTAATTTGGCATTAGGCATTTAGGTACTTCGTAGCTTGACTACGTATTTACAGTAGGTAGACATCATTCTATTTAAGTTCTTTGATGTTGAGCAAGTATCAAGTAATTTTAAGTTAATAAAATTAGTGGTTTATATATACATAAAAATCGATAATGGCCGATAAAAACATTGAAACATTCAATCAAATTGCTTTCGTTAAGTAATTTATATTTAAATGGCAATAAGTAAAGTATTAACTTACACTTTTTATTATTATTTCAGTAGGTTTGCCAATAAGATTTAACGAGTATAAACATAGAAATAAAACTTTAATTATACTAACAAGTTTTAAATTTTTGATTTAATTGATTATTCAGTTAAAGAGGGTGTAGCTACGCTTTAATAACATTTTCATAGTTTAAACCAGCTATGATTATTTTTTGCTCTCGTAGTTGCATGTGATTTTCAGTATACTTAGTAATTTTTACATTTTAGCTACCTTGAACATTGTTGCAGAGAAGGCAGCGCCGCCGCCTCCCCCGCCGCCGCCGCCGCCGCCCCCTGTACAGGTAGTCCCCACGAAGACGGACACTATGAAGTGTAAGAAATATACCCGGAATAATTGTATAGATTTAAAAAATTTACAGCCTTTTGGTTCCTTACCGGAGGCACCTCCGCTATATTTTTTTTGCTGTATTACAATTGTCTTAAGCGCTACTTATTCTGGTTTGAAGAATGTGGTAAGGGTACACTTTTATGAGATGTGGCCGACTTCGTGATGACTAAGTTCCTATTCGTGGTTGATTATAAATTGCTATACGCGCTTGCTGCCACTAACCTTCGGATGAACTGTATGTTTTAAATAAGCATGCACATAAATCAAATATATTTTTTTATATAAATATAAATCAAATATATTTTTTTATGGGCAAGGAACAGAGCTCTGAAATGTAGCTATTACTGAAACATGTATGTTTTATTTATGGTTTTGGCGCTAATTTTACGACATCCTAATATTGGTTCCAGCAACGAAATCAATAATGAGCACAAACAGTTTACACGAAGAGTTGATGATGGTCTTGCCACAAATCCAGCGAAAGTTGGACTTCAAGAAGACACCAGATATATACATCCATCAGGTAAATATTGTCATATAAGTATGTGATTATACTGTACATTACCGATAAGGTACATTTTTATTATCAACGAGTACATACTTGATTAGGATTAAAATTTTATTAAAAAACGACAGATAGTTACTACTGACATCTACGATTTAAAATATTGTATAAGAGAGAGAGAGAGAGAAATAAGTAAAACAGGTAGAAAAATTGTGGGTGAACTCAACAGCGCGTTACAACGACAAGACGAAAACTGTGTCTAATGTTCATATCACATCCGTACCGATATTTATTGACGGCACTCCTCTCAAAGTTCTTAAAGAGGAGCTCAAAAGTCTTCCGATCAGGTGGAGTGATGATCTAAAGACAAAACAGCGGGAAGATTCAGAAGGCACAGAAATGATTGAAGTAGTGCCAATAAAGGAAGGAAGTAGTGCCAATAAATTCAACTTAGTGAACTTTAAAGAGCTGATGGATGTATGGAAAATTATTTCAAATCGTAGTAAGTCACATTTCTTGATTATTTTACAGAAATCCAATCCTGATGAAGTAGCAGAATGGCTAGAAGCGAAGGGCTTCAGTAAACTAGCCCAAAAACAATTACGTATACCTGGTCACCAGCTATTCGATCTTTCCCGGAATCAGCTGGAGAGAGTCCTTGGGGTCGATGAAGGAAAAAGACTTTACAGTCAGGTCCTTGTGCAAAAAAATATAGATGGGGTGAGTAGTTATTCATTTGAAACTTTAGATGAAGTGAAAAACCGACACGTTATAATTGTGGTTTGACATTGAAGTATGCAGTGAGACATAATATCTATCTATAGAGGATATTTTACGCTGTTCCTTCGCATCATTGAATATTATTTTCATTTCATTAATTAATTTCGTTTTTCAGTATTTATTTTGTCAATACCCAGCTATTAGAAAAATAATCGTTGCCATATCAACTTTTCTTTAAATATGGAATCAACTCTAAATAAGATTAGGATCTCACTTGAGGTGGGCCACAGATGCGCTACTACCAGTGAGGATTAAGTTGGAAGACCTGAAATAAGTATTTCTCTTGCCCTTCAAATCTGAATATCGCAGTGCTGAACACTTCTAATATAACGCAGAAAAAAGCGTGATAGCGGTGCTTTTGACGTCGAACCCTAAATGGTTCTGTTCAACGTTCAAAACTGTGCTCATACAATTTCAGATATATTTAAATTATGTGACATAAATATAGGTATAAATATAGGTATATAGCAATTCGTGCGTAAGATTTAATATTATTTATTTCTCGGTGGTGGCGTCCGTGTGCGTAGTACAAGACAAGATCGGCTGCGGAGCTGCAGACCATCTTACGCAAGCTGCGAGAGAAGGTGGAAGAAACATGATCAGGATCGTCCCGCCCGACGCGCCGCTAGACCTGTCGCCTGATTTGTTGCTCGACTCGTCCAGCGACTTAGCCTCTACCGACTTCTGGTGCAGCTCATCTTATTGTTAAGTGGACAATATACTTTAATGACTTAGAAATTTGTGACTTTGAAAAACCTTTAAAATTGATTTTACTTTATTTTATACTTACGGTTAATACGAATAAATTATATATAATATTGCATTGTGTAAGATATGTATTTAATGTATCATTAATATCATTTACATTTTATTTAGAAAGAAAGGATATCCGATGTGTTTAAGTCTGATTTTCAGACTATGACATTATTTCGGCAGTTTTTAATATTATACCAACCAATATTATATAGATGAGTGTATTTCACATTTTAATAAGTCAAAGTACTATTATTTTAATATAAAGAACTTTAAAATATACATTTTGTTAACTCCATGTTTTCTTTTTCATATTATAGATAAATTGTAGTCAATTAATGATATAAAAAGACGTGATTAATCTCACTGGACAATTCTTTCCTAATATTTAATGTTGTTATTTGAAAATACAATGCAACTTACTTTTTTATAGATTGTTTTTTTTTCTCAATATTTTATTGAAAAATGGAACTAAAACATGAATAATATACTTACCCCTATTTAAAAAGGATCGATAAATTAAAAGAAGCTATAAATATGAAAATTGTATAGATTTATTAATCTTAATAAAAACAAAAAACATCATGAAATAGACTATTCTCACAAATATTTTCTGATTTAAATTAATAAAAAAACTAGGGTGACATTAGCTACCGAGTACGTCATACATGTTCCGCACGATGTTCGTATGAAAGAACGAGATAGTAATATACAAATCGAATATTTCATATCGTTGTCCCTTTCCCACGTCCTTGAACAATACGAAGAGCGTGCGTTCTTTAGGAATGGCGTATTATAATGCTTATCATAAAATTATATAAAATTACAGCCAAAGTCTATGTCTTTCACAATTCGATTTTACTACTTACATTATTAATATAAATGGGTTTTAAAAATATTTTACGTTCTTTTACTTACCGTGTATAAATGAGAATTTAACTGGTTTAAATATTTTTATATTAAAGAAGAATGATAGTCTAAGTAATATATCTACATCCTATATTCACTACATAGAGGGAGCCAAAGCTCATTACAGATGATAACCCGATGATTCCTTTATATTGATAACTTAAAAATAAAATTCTGTGAGATAATATGAACGGCAAGACAATAGTCTCGTTTACAACACACGACGACACAACTACTACTAACGAGTATGGCACGATTAATGTTACTTACATTTTTACATTTAATGTACCTAATATCTATCTATTTTATGTATAAACTATAATTTTTAATTCAATGCGCTACACACTACTCGTCCCGCGAGGAATTACAATGTCCACACATATTCGCACAAGAAATGACACATCCATAAATTACAAGCAAATGCAATATCACATGTACTGATTCTCAGGTCAGGACTTGCGATCATAATGATCTTTCACATCCTCAACTAAAATAAAATTCTACTTTCTATATACACGAACTATCTAGATAACCCTGACTAAAGAGAAAGAAAACCCTTGAGAAAATAGTTACCATATGATTCATCACAGTACTAACTATACCACATTAAGGAAAGAAAGTAGTGGTAGAGTTTTTACACAAAGGTATCTTCGAAAACTGAAGATCATCTTTGAATAATGAAGATTTATACGAAGATAAATATGTCAATAACATTTGTAGAAGATCTATGTATTGCACACTCCCATGATAAAATTTATTAAATTATTTCATAAATCGCTCCGTTGCAAAAATTTTCAAAAATTTTGTACTAAAATAAAGCTTGTAGAAATAGTAGAAAAATATGGGTCTCTAATTCTTGTATATGGTTAGAAGCAATTAAAATTGCACTTTTACCAGTATAAGGAGTTTCATATCTATAATCTACATTTAAATCTATATTACCTGGTTTTAATTTAAGAAGTCTTATAGTCGAGAATGGTGAAAAAGAACTCGAGTGGTACCGAGCTATTAACTGTGATTGACAATACCAATTGTTCTCTTGTGCCATATCAACTCTTTCCGTGTGTCGGGAAATCAATTTGGAAATTAGGCGCGTGGCGACTAAGTATTCGCAATTCGTTAAGAGATGACGCCACAAGTATTTTGAATCATGTTATCGAAGTAATCTCAACATCTTTCATACACGCTCTTAGAAGAGCCATCCCAGGCATCATCAGCTCGCCTGGCTTGAGATATCCCAATGCCAAAATAGTAATAATATCAGTGCCAAAATATCAATTTAGATTATTCAAAATCGAAAAACGTTGATATTGTCAGTCTCTATTAATCCAAGATGATGTGAGCGACTACTGCTGTCGCGCGGCGACGCGGGCGGCGATGGCGGCGGTCAGCGCGGAGCCCTTGCCGCTACCGTCCTCGGCGCCCAGCAGGGTGAACTGGAATTAAATGATATCACATGTATATTTCAACTAGAGGTTCCTCGCGGTTTCACCCGCTACTACATAAGAAAAAAACCAAACAAATCAACATAGTGCGATGTTATATAGCCTACTAAAATCCACATTTTCAAGTCTGTAACTTCAACGGTGTAGAACTGTTTTATAAAAGTTTTTAACACTTCACTATATAACTTTAAGATATCTTTATACAAAATTTCAAAATTCTACGTTCAGGCTGTGCGTTGTCTGTCAGTCAGTCAATCAGTAACGGAAGAGTTTTATATGTATAGATGAATATATCAAACCCATTGTGTATGTACGTGTCTGGAGGTGCTCCCGCCGCAAGTATGTCTAAGTATGGATAACAGCGTCGCGTTCTGGTTTAAAGTTGTGGTGTGATAAGGGAAGAATAGTAGTGTATCAAGGAACGCTTACGAAAATGTAAAAAATCCTGGGCTAGACCAGAAATGTTTGCTTGGGTTTGCAGGGCGAAAAACAATTTCAAACGTTTAAAATATAAATGTGGTTGCAAGGGGCATTGAAGCATACCTTGTGGTTGGGCGCGAGGAGAGCGATGTACTTCTCCATGAGGCCCCGGATACGCGGGTGGCGCTTGAACACGGAGCCGTCCACCGCCACCGAGACTCGCGCGCGGTCCATACGCCGCAGGAGTGTCGCGATACCTGACAGACACACACACACACATATACAGATTGACATAGAATAAAATGGATTATCATATTCTAAAGTACAGTTGAACGTAACAGTAATGTACACCAAGTTATGATAGTTTGCGATCAAATTCCAATATTTGTAAACGGCACCTTATTTTGTTTTCTGTTGTTATAATAAAAACAGCGTGCTGCATTCTAAATTCTTAGAAACAAAAGGCATCCCAGCTTAGTCTTTAAGGATAACAACCGGTGATCTTGGTCAGGTAGGATATCAAAACTATTTGGAATTAATCACAGATACTCATGAGGGGTAGTCACCAATCACCATCAACTGAACTACGCACATTCTTGCTAATTGGATTTTAATATAAAAACAGCAGTACGTTCACACATCCTCCGTCCATTAAACGACCAATCAGGAGACAATGCCAATGTTGTAGTAGAAAGAACACTAACAGACAGAGACGAGTTGCGCGGCGCGGTTGGAGATGAGCTTGGCGACGTGTTGCGCGACGAGCGCGTCGTCGCGCGTCACCGCCGCACCGCACGCGCCGCGTAGCGCCTCCGCCGTGCGCTCCCACTCGCCCGAACAGTTCTCCCTATCATATAAAACAATAAATTTAATATGTAAAAAAACACCTTTTATGACAATAATAGATCTTGTCGTATGTCGCCAAGGTGATGAATGAACTTTAAAATTAAAACATAACTTCGAATCGAACGTCTATCGAGCAATACAATAAAAAAGATAAGATACATTGCTAACTTCTGAATACTGGAATTCATCCTACATTGTAAAAGCTGGTAAAAAAGGTGTCATACGCAAATTTTTGTCTTTGCACATGACAGAACTACTCGAACAAATGACTTTAAATAATAATCAAATTTAAATATATCTCAATATATAAGGTTGTATAGGTTGTATACGAGTACTTTTACCGGATATTTTATATTTAATTTTCCATATTTCAATACTTAAAAGAACTCTGGTCTTGATCAAAAAGTGATCTTACTCCTCAAACTCGCTGAGATGCGCGGAGAGCAGCTCCTCGGGCGGCGCGGGGAAGAGGCGGTCGCGCGCCAGCCCCGCCAGCACGCAGCGCAGCAGGTCGCCCAGGTACTTGCCGCCGATGTACTTCTCGAAACTGTACAATTTGATACGTAACTAATAATTAATATCATTTATATAATATAATTATATAGTCATTTAAATACACTAATAGAACTGGTTGTTATTTTAACTGTAGTACTACTTGACTATGAGCAGCGATAGCCGAAAGGTTGAAACTCGGTCTCTCGATCGGGAGTCCGAGGTTCGTATTCCGGAACGTACCACTGATTTTTCTAAAATTATGTGCGTATTAGAAGTTAATTATCACTGCTTTACGGTGTGGGAAAACATCGCGAGGAAACCTCCACATCCGAAAGTTCTTTAAAAAGTTCTTAAAGGTGTGTGAAGTCTACCAATTCGTACTTGGCCAGCGCGGTGGACTATGGCCTCAAACTCTCTAGATCTGAGAGAAGACCCGTGCCAGCAGTGCCACAATAATGGGTTGACGGAAGAACGACTACTACTACAAATATTTGTAATAGTAGTAGTGTAGTACTTACTCACTCTGACTTTAATGTCAAATGTTCAGTAGATCGCAACAATCGTAGAAATAACGGTTGGAAGCATTAAATTTCAACTGACAGCTTCCCATACAAATCGAATGGTTCTATTTATTCAAAGATAAAAATACTGACGTGAAAGAGGCGCTTAGCAGCGAATTGTCATCCACCTCGCGGTCGAACTCCGTCTTGAGGAAGTCGAGGCAGCCGTTGTCCCCGAAGGCGCCCCACTCCACGTCCACGCACACGTCACGCACGCGCTCGTGCGACGCCTCCCAATGCTGCACGCGGTCTGCACGCTCCATGTAGCATCCGTTGGACCCCGTGCCCAATATAACACCGATCTGGAAACATGTTCATATTATGGAAATTTTATTTTTTGTAGTATTGCAGTCAAATTATTCTTAGTCGATGAGGTATAAATCACAAAGTTGAAGATACTGACCTGATTATTATCCAAATAAAAATAAATAAAAGTTCCAAAAAGTTTTATGTTATTTTCTTATGTTACCTAACCTTTACAAACTGACAGAGCAAAATGGTGCCTGCAGTTTGTGATTATTTACCGACAGGTAGACTGCACGCTCAGGTGATACGTCTAAATCTCTCTCTCTCTCGTATAAGAAAAAAAATCAATGAAGTATGAACCACTCACGGCCACATCGGGATCAATCTGCGCGCCGGCGACGAGTGTGCCGGTGGTGTCGTTGAGCAGCACCTGTACGGTGACGCGCAGCTGCCGGCGGCGCAGGCAGCGCTGCAGCAGCGCCGCCACGTCCACGCCCGCCATGCCGTCGCACTTGAAGCTCTTCGTCCACGTGATCAGCTCGCCAGACGATATCGAGTGTTGTTTCATCGGGAACGAGAACGTGAAGCCTGGGGAAAATTAAATCATCTTAAATGTACGTTTTTCCTGAAGCTCTTCACGCTGAACTGGAACTTGACACCATCCACCTGATGCAAGTGGCAACTGCTGCCAGTGGACATCTATAATCAATCCTATAATAAGGTTGAAGTCCTAACCGGGATCAACCGTATTTGCACTGGTTCCCCTGCAGTCTAGCTTGAATACTGACGTTTAGTGAAGTTATCAGTAACTCTAAATTGCAAATTCTTCATAAACCGTAATTTTCCAAAGTTACGTTATGTTATCCATGACTATTATATTATGATAATGTTGTATTGCATTTACGTACATACATACGTGTTTACATTTACTTACGTAATGCAAAAAGATTACGTAAATAAATCTATAAATCTAATCATAATTCTAAAGCGTTTCTTATAACCTCTAATTCATAATATTTCCTTAAGTATTTTTTGTCAAAGAAGACATCCGAAGTGTGGAGCAGATGGTTCGTATGTTTCCTCCATATTTACCGAGTGACAGGTCCTCGTGCTCTAAGCCCTCCGCGCGCAAGAAGTCCTGCACACAATCCGCCAGGAACTCAAACAGATCCACCCCGGGGCCCAGACGCAGCTCGTCACTGCAAACATGACATATGAGTCAAGTTAAGCATCTTAAGTATTTGATAACGTTCCTAGGATTGTTTGTGGAGCTTTTATATACTGCAATGGATAAATATTTGAAGATACGTAAACTAGAATAGAGGAGAATAAATAAAAGTGAGTCCATCGAGATGTTGCAAAGATTATAAATAGAGAATAATTATTTTATGATTGTATTATGACTACCATCCAAATTAAAACAAACTGGAAACAATCAAAGAATTATCAGATTTATTTAAAAAAGTTACATTAATCAAAGTTTTAAATGTTTATATGCTGATATAAGATAGCTAGAAATAATAAGTAAGTATCAAACACATCGTTACAGCCTTTGAACAAAGAATTATAAGTATTCAACATAGGTAGGTAACACAAATAATTGTGTAGCTGAAATAATTATACCAGTCACAGTTCCAGTAGTAACTGCGCTAAATACAGGTCCATTATAAGAACTTCAGAAATCACTAGTCATCGTCGTTAGTGTCTTACTGTGTAGTGTTTAATCTGTTTTCATAGATGTAGTAATAACTCCGTATTTTTTGTTATAACCATAAATTACCTACTGTATTGTATTTTTTCTCTTTTGTTTGGTCATCTGAAATGAACCCCAGATAAGAGCCGTCTTGCCTGAGATTAGCCACATGTGTATTTCCCTTCTCACAACCTACAGACTAGAACACAGTAGCGCATAACGCTTTTGAAATTAAGCGAAAATAGGTGTATTGATGGTACTGCCGGTTTCGAATCTCAAAGACTTCTACCACCTTCAAAAAGCAAAAAAATATTTTATAAACCAGGAGAGCTGTAGCCGTAGTAGATAACTATATATGGCAACGATCAACGATTGGATTATAGAATTTCAATTCTTTACCTTTGGAAGTATTTAACCATTATGAATACAAGCCATGTTGCCAAATACAGATATAATACACGATCCAATAGGGCAACATGTTACGTACTATAGAACCGGTTCGTACAGCCTGCAGCTTGGAATGTAGGCGAGAGCATATCATAGGGAGTAGAGAAATGTACGAGAAAATAAGTAGACGAGAGGAAAGATACAACTGTACACGCAGTTATTGTATACATGTTACCAAATAAGTACTCAAACCGATAAGGGTAAAAGAAATACTAAGCAACTAAATAATATAACCATATTAATAACTAAAATAAAAATAATAATACCTAAAGATACTAACTATCAATAAATTACTTATTATTACTTAAATAAAAATTAGAAATAAACAAAAATTAAACTATAAATAAAACAAAGAGTACAAACCGCTGTCTTTTGGAAGAGTACCAAGGAGACTGGTCCCATACTACAAGGAGACTGGCATATTTCCCCTTTGGATAGCTAGGCTAATCCTTTGGCCAAAATATGAAATTACTAAATAATTAAATTACTAAATAATTAAATAATGAAACTAGATACTTGAATATTTAAACTTGACGTATATTATTATTATTTGTAACACCTATTTGCAAGTCACCGAAATATACAAGCTTTATCTGTATAAGTCGATATTTACCGCAGAATAATTTAATTTTGACTGGGACGTTACGATAAAGGACTTTACGGAAAGATAATTTTAAAGTGAAAACTTCTTGAGTCGAGTTACGCAATTTTTGGATGAACAGAAATAATGGAAATCGCGTCATAGTCACCGAATGCTTTCCATAAACTATACTCGTATATATACTCTGTACATAGATATATCTCTGTGTGTTATTTTTTTAAATTTGATTTGTTTGGACAGTCTTCATGACTGCCTTTTTGTATCTTATAAACATCGTTAT
>DWLI01000170.1:0-26905 GCA_018249915.1 Cecropterus dorantes dorantes
AAAGATATAAATTTCGGTCACATTTATTTCACGTTACATTTTTTTTTTCGCGGGTAAAACCGCGAGCACAGCTAGTAACATATAATATTTTACTATTCATTCTTGTATTAGGTTGACCGACTAAAAAGTTATGGCTAAGTTGATCTACAGGTATATTTTTTATGTATGACAATATGTACCTAATTTATTGAAAAATATTTTTTTTTCATGACGGCTTGAGCTAGTTCCACTACTAGATGAAGTGGTGAGACACTCGAATCAAGGTTTAATTGGGACATTAATGGTGTTATCCGACGCGTCGCATTAAACGTGATCGGCATTAAAGGGCAGAGGGCGAGGCGGCGGCGGGACGCTAACTCGATTACCTGCTCACCCTCCGATCCAGTCTCCTTTGAAGGGACAGTAAATCGACAAAGTTGCAACATCACATTTGAAAGAGAAATTGTCCCGATTGGCATACGAAACGGACGTTTTTTTAAATAATAAATGTTAAAGTTTTGGAATAATAATATGAACTTTGGGGAGAATGATCGTAAATCGTAACGACTGACGAGCTCAACAGTAAAGGGGTTTGGTTTAATGATTCATAGGTTACTTACAGTTTGTGCATTTCCGATACATGGGAAAGTTATGAAAAACTTTAATTATTTCTGCATATTATTAGAAAACAAATGGGATTCACGAATCTGAATCTCCCCATCCTTCAAAGTGATTTTGTATAAGACCTGAAAGTTTTGTACCATGTTTCCATCTCGTTGGTTGGTTTTAGTTGAAAATACGACTAAGTTTGTATTTCACAATCCTTAAACGCACGAAAACTCAAATCGTAGTGAAGGCAGAGCTAGATGGAGCAGCGTCGGTTCGCAGCGAGTGAAGTGTCCGCGCGTCTGATTTGATTTGCCGGACAAATTGAGTGTCGCGGACAGCGGGGATGTCGGGACAGACGAGAGCACTGCTGTCATCAGATTGTCGCCCTCCGTCGCGATGTCTTACGGCTTGTAGGAGTTTTAGTTAAGTGATCAGTGAAAAAGGTGTAGGCAAAGTGGTAAAACGAGTATAGTTCGACCGGGGAGTTACCACAGCCTTATCGAATTCTACCATAAAGTAAATTAGCGTTTCGGTAGAAAGATGCGGTTGCCGACTTAGTTTCCTATGAGGCCCCCATTTTAGTCCTCGAAAGTAGCGACGCACTTGATTGATTTTAGTGAGAATCCTTATTCTGTATGAACCATGGAGTGCACGCTTGTTTGCTACTTTAATATTATAAAAAAAAAGATGGATTTTCATTCGCGGCATTCAATTTCCTTATAATGTGAATTTCCGCGAGCTATCGCATAGACAAATTAAAATTCTCTAAACGACAGCTTTCATACACGTTTATCTTAGACTTTATGCAACACTCGAAAATGATTTCTTTAAATGTTTTGTTTATAAATAAAATATATATGTACATTGCTTTTATCGGTTAAAATATCTTTAAATACAAACAAAATATGTAAGACTTATCGACCAGAAATGTTCTTACAACTAATAAGTTATTGATTTCTTCTAAAGGCTGTCTTCTAAATGTTATTCGGTGTTATTCAAACTTGCAGCAGTTTCATGTTAGGCTCCTTGTCCATGTCTTTTAAAAAATGGGTTAGAAGGATATTTCAGATGAGAATTATACTTTTAGATCTACAATTGACCACGCCAGGGTAGTATCGTGGTATTTTTTCTTGTTAATGCATTGATGAATCAGGGGAAATTTAAGCCGGCCTTTGTAAAAATGATAGTAAAAGTGGTTGATAAAGGGTTTGAGATGGTTTTATCCGTAGCTATGGACGACTTTGAATTGATTTACAAAAAACAAGCTCAGTTTAACCATCCTTCACTTATACCCTACACAAACTATTATCGTAGACTCCCTAAACCAATAAAGTTTCAGTTTGATCTTTAGTTTTCCCGAATGTCGATGCTTCCTGTATCAATTCCTTAAATAAAATCAAGACCTTTCACAGTATAATATTTTACCCTTTGTTCCTGGGTGTATACTACGCGCTTTCGTTGCCATAATTTAAGACGACAGCGATTTTCGAAAGGAATAGGATACCTGAACGCGTTTTTGTCATTAGTAATGTAGATTTCATTTCGATATCTATTTAGTTACATAAAATACGTAGTAACATCGTTTTCTCGTATGAACACATTGAAATGAAATGATCGGCGCGGGCCGCGGGCTGAACATCTTTAAAATGAATTAAAACGTGATACAAAGCGGGGCGAGAGCCCGCGGCGCAGCTTTGATCCCGCCCTCATTGGGTTCGTTTCACATTCAATTACGTTTGTAAACAGTTTTTATCATTTGCGAAGGCCCGTTTGCGCGGCGCGAGATTCACTGAACCCGCGGAATACGCACCGCCGACGCGTGGGCCCGCCTTACCCGCCTTACACAGACTACAGACACGATCTACATCTCCAAAAATATATTCGCTAAAATCTACAACATTTTAAACTTTAAAAGTTTGTTTTCACTTGTTTTTGTATAATTCATGAGATAACTAGCAGTGGTGAATCAATAATAGAGTTAATAACAATGCCGGATTAATGATTTATAACCATTAAAATGATAATGATAACTATTATGTTTGTTTTATAATACAAATAAAATAAAAGAAAAGAAGTCGTCACAGGACGCCTGGCAGATGTGAAACATTGTATTCGTACAAGTAACCAGCACAAAAGGCAAGATTGCGACAGAAAGTAATACGTAATACTAATACCTATATAACATAATTAAATTAGCACTAAGTCAAACTTGTTATTTTAGCCCGCTTAGTTTTGTTGGATATTTAATAGTTCCGAAAATGTAAAACAGATGGCGCCATAATAAATATGGTGTGGTCGCCACGCCAACAATCAGGTTCACCTGCGAAAAAGTTTAGATGGACATTTGTAACTCAATCACGACAAAGGGGAAAGATAGCTCTGCATGAATTTAGCGCGGAGATTCATTCTCCGTGCTCACATAGGCCACTTTTATCCCGGAAACTCTACTGTTTTCGTAAAGTCTTGAAACCGCAGGCAAAGCTGGTTACATTATAATATTGATAGATGATAGCAAACAATTATTAATTAACTACTTTTAAGTTCATAAACTGTTAACACATCTCGTAGCACGACGTGAGTGCTACGCCGCGTAGAAAGAGCTGCGTAGTTAGAAAAAAAACATATTTTCATATCCGGCTAGGTCAGAATAAAAAAGTTGGTCCTTTTTAAGATCTCATGTTTCGATTATTTGGTAAGGAAATTGTATAATTATCTATTTGTAATTGGGAAAAGAAATGTAAAAACAACAAACCTAATTTTAAGGGGTGTCGTTGTCTGTCGGAAGTAGTCAGGACACTTCGCCGATATTTATTTAATTACAAGTATCCGTCGAAGTTTACCGTCGCCCCGGATTGTAATCTAATAAAATTAATTAGGAGTTGAAAACGATCGGAATCCTATTTATTTTTATAAGACAGGAGTTTTATTAGGTCAGAGAAAAATAAGAAAAGGAAAATTAACTTTGTATTGTTTGTTAAGTAAATAGGTAACGAAGAAAAATAAAAGAACTTTGAGCATTTAGGGTGAGGTGTTCATTTTCAATAACACATTAGTAATAAAGCGAGTCAATCAGTAAATAATGACCGTCTGGGAAGTACTAGACTATATACAGTATAGATTTTTGTACAAATATACGTTTATATATTTATGTGATTATTCGCAAGTTATGGCTTATATTTTACATTAAGTTTTAAATATATATACCTAATATGAAAATATAATAATTTAAATTTATATACATGTCATAATTTTTTTACATTGTAAATCAGTGAGTGATTTTGCCGAGCGACGGCAGGCGACGGCGAACGCTCTCAGGGCGGGCGCTCTGGGCGGGCGGCTAACTTGGCTACGCTTCCTTAGCGAACTGCAGCCTTCTTTCCGAATCGTTTACTATTGCATTATGTCGTTCTTTTAAACAGTTATTATTTTATTGTGCTTTGCAATATTTTCTTTTTTTTTTGTTATTTACGTTGACAACAGAAACTAATAGCAAGTAGTAGTAGTGGTAGTTTACAATTAGTTAATATAAATATAAACATGTAATACGATATTTAGTGAATATCATACTTAAATACATTATGTAACCGCAATATAATTTAGATCAATGTTTTAAAATAGATATTGCACACCTTAATAAATAACTGCGTAATTATTATTTTTATTTAGTTTTGTTTACATAAATAGTGATTTTCTTATTTGAAATACATATTTTTGAAATATATATTTCTACTTTCTTTTCTAATGTAATTCTCTTCTTAAAGTTTTGTATAAAAATTACACATGTACTGATATAATTTGATTAAAGTAAATAAAAAAATGTAGAAAATATTTGATCAGTAGCTCGACATGTCGCCAAGAACAAATACTAGCGACCCCCGACTGTAAATTAATTGCAAATAAACATGGCGGCGAGTGCGTCGTGGGCGCGCGATGCGTATACAATCATAATAAGACTAAGGGCTCTTGTATATAAATCCCGTATCAGATTTTTCCTCAGTAATTCCACGCTGCGCCCGAGGGCATAATAAATCCTGCCGATGTTATTTCAAACAAAAATGTATTTATTACAAAAGTTTACAGAAATTTTACCGAATATTGTTTTGTTTGGTATTTACAATTGGTCGATATTAAATTGGCCGTAGTAAACCAGTGTTGTTCTTATTTATCACTTTAATCCAATACGTACGAAGACTTGTTATAAGCAGATAGAAGAATTGGAAATTTCGATGTTATTTTAGAATTGACTTTTTAGGTTTGTCAGTTAACATAAGGAACTTTGGGTCTGGTTCTCCTTATTAGAGGATCCCCTTCCCTAGTAAAACTTAAAAATCGGATATCCTAGTTTCATTTCCTGGCTACTTAATAAGGCACCACCGCTACGCAACTGTCTGCTTTAGTACATGTTTCTAGATTCAAGGGTGCGGTAAAGTAGAGATACGCAGTTTGCAACTTGGTTTTTAATGATAGAAATTAATCAGATCCTGATCAAGATAGATTATAAATGTCTAAGGGAGTAGTCAATTCTAGCCTTGAAATAGACTGCGTGTTAGTTTGTGTGTTAAATTTCTTAAAAAAGCTTCAATTCGCTAATCATGTTTTCTCTTGCGAATCTACGGCGATATATCTATCAGTCATAGTTGTTGTGTTGTGGAATCGTGAATAAAACCTTCACGCCTGAGAGTTGTTTATAAAAATCTATCCATTCGTGGTTGGTTAGAGCAGCGGGCTATGGCCCTAGCACCTCTCACTTTGAGGGGAGAGCCATGCCCTGCGGCGGAACAGTAACAAACGATGACGGGACGACGGCGGACACTATAGGTGTCACTAAGCATTGTCCGGGCGCGGCGGCCGGCGGCTTCAGCGTTGCTGGAGCTTGGGTCCGTCTCGCCCTCGTAACCTCTTGTGTTTGCCTCCGATATAATTAAATTGTGTGTTCAGTGGACTGGCACGCGGCCGTTTAATTAAATATCGAACATTCCGACGTATTTCGGCTCGATACGTTGCCTAACACTGTATTGACTGCTTAATGTTTGTAAAAACATGAATTCTCGGGTCATTAATTGATATTAGCCTCGATTGGGTATATATTGGTGTGAATATATTAAGACTTTAGGAACTCGTTAATTGCCGGCATTACTTATACCACGTTCCTGTGCCGGCCCTGGTCCCTGGCCTGTCTCACAGGGTATTCATTAGGTACATTCATAATATCAAGCTACGAAGAAATTTAAAATTAACCATGGGGTGGTTACCCTATTTATGGGATATTTTAAGTATTTCATTATAATTATGAATGACAACCAAGTATTTTTTTAATAATTTACATTGGTACATGGTTATATCGTATGTAATTCACAATTCTAAATTTTATCGTTTCGTTTTAAAGCTCCTTAACAATTCACTAACTTCTGAAGTTTCTAAATGGCTTTATGAGGTAAATTATTAAATGGCAGCAGTTTAAGACGAGGCTTTAACTTGTTAGCGGTGTGCGTCGCGGCGTTGCGGCGTTGCGGCGGCGTGTCGGCGGCGGGCAGGTGCGCCGCGCCACAAATCAACACCGTATTATGGCGCCATTACCACCCTTCGCTGAATTTTGATAATCGACTTAATCCACAATGTGCGGCAAAAAATATGCCTTCCATGCAGCGCCGGCGAGAGGAATTGCGTGTAAATTGAGTTAGCCCCGGTTAAGCGTCGTTTTGCTCCAAACTTCAGAAAGTAATCTTGTTTTTTCCGGGGGCCGCGGAGTGCGTAATGAAAATATTGTGTTTAGAGAAGTGGCGGGTCGCGAGCGGGCGAGGGCGCGCCGACGCTTCACGCTCGCCCGTGTTTACTTAATGCAGCGCATTGCATTGTCGTTGCCATTTAATATATCTATTAACAAACTTGACAAAAACTCATCGTAAAGGTACCTAACGCAAAATGATGTTTCATTTCATAACAATATTTACTTTATCGTCAACCCATTATTGTCCTATTGTCCTAGCAGTTTTAGGCCATAGTCACCGTACTGGCCAAGTGCGAATTGGTAGACTCTTCACTCACCATACATAACTCTTTTTTGAGAGAACTCTCAAGTTTGCAGGTTTCCTCGAGATGTTTTCCTTCACAGGAAAACTGTGACAATTAATTTCTAATCTAATACGCACATAATTTTAGAAACATCGTATACATCATGGTGTACGAACCCTCTGGAATACAACCTGGGATACGAACCTCAGACCCTCGATTGAGTGGCCGAGTTTCAACCATCAGACTATCACTGCTTATTACTTTATTTTTGGAATAAGAATTTAAAGTTTTGACACGACATTATTTACTTTTTGTTCGAACGACATTATTTGTTTTTTGCTCATTTTTTATTTTCATAATCTTAAAACCACTGCTGGGATGGCATACTATATGACCAACGTACAGTGGTAAATTTTCACTTGAATTGGTACACAAAATCAGATTAGTGCGAGTTATCATTTGGTAATTGAAACAGGAACGTTATAAAATACATTATTAAATTATTATTTTCGATCAATAAGGTTGTATTCGATACTAATGGCTTAGTATGTGTCGCCTGTCTTAGTATGTATTCTGTTAGATGCGGTTAGATTTACGTTGAATTTTAAATATTGTAGACATCTGTAGTTTGTTTTGTTGTCGCGAAGTGTTTATGTGGGACGTGGTATGAGATATCTGGTAAAGCTTAGTGCACACGACGTGGCTTTTGTCGGCGTTGCGGATGACGTCCCGCCATCGCTTTGTGGCGCGCCATTGTGTCACGAGTGGCGACCCACTTCACTTTCCACACACTCGATATACCGTAGAGTCTATGTTCTCTAGGGGAAAATACCCTATTAATTATTGCTACTAAAATAACTTAGTGCAAACCAAATATTTTATTTTGGTTAACTACATATGACAAATGTTGGTAACGGAAACAAATATTAAAGTCACTCACTAAACTATCGTTATTACGCGAAGTTATTTCAGCTCAGATAGTTCGGGAGTGTGGGGCTTATTACATTTCTTGATTCGGCATCTGTAGAGTAGCTTTCTGATGCTGCAATGAGACCAGCTACTATGTTTAAAGGAAGTTTCGAGGCGTCCACATCTCTTGCACATTATAGTTACTAGCCTAGTTTTCGGTAGTCATATCGCTCAAATATCAAATAACTTATGAATTAAATAGTATGAACAAATTTGAATAAGTTTATCAATATACGAGTATATCGCTACGTCTGTGCAATAACTTTAGTCGTAAAAGACTCGAGTTATTTTAATGAATAAGATATTACTCGAGCGTATGAATCCCAGACGAGATTGCTATCTAATAAAATTATGTACAGTAATGATGTCAGGCGGGTTTATTACAGCTTATTACGGGAGTAACGCAAATTTAAACCGTTTCGGAGATACAGAAGGAATACCTAATGAGGGCCCGAAGTTAAAAGTTATTTAGCATTAAAAGTTGTGCGGAATATGAAATGAGCAGATAAGGTACTCTCAGACAGCGTCTCGGCGCGCGGCGGTCGGCGCTCGGCCGGCCACTCCGGCCAGCCGCGCTCCGAGACCGCTCTCGGACAGGTTATTGTGTTTAGTATATGTTTAACTTAGTTTACTATTAAATTGTTATGGCTTTTCTAAATCGAAGGGAATTCTTGCAAAGGGTGATTTCGTTAGGGTCGTTGCTTAATATAAAGATGAAATTAATTATTCAAACTTCATATCCTTATGGTTCGAAAACGGCGATTGCGTAGATTTCGACTAGCGTAGATTCTCTCCAGTTACTCTAGTTTATATTTTATTTAGTTTTATCTATACAAATAACGTCGTAGTGCATAATTAAGGTAGTACGCTCCAGGTTAGAAGTGTTTAGATTTTTATTATTTTTTTATTTATTTATTTTTTAGACTTTAGACAGGTAAGGTTAGACTTTTACAAGAGATTCAAGAATTTACGAAATACACGGACTACGAGGCGAAAATATCTAAGTACTTGTGTAAGTATTCAACCCGAAAGCACGCGCGTAAAATAGCGCGCGGAAGCTGGCACATACCGACTAGGAGTACTACGAGTGGGATATTCGAAGAACGCTAAGGATTTGTCCATTAGTGATGATCAGTAGCGGCGGTGCGGTTAAATGATCTCCTGTGAAGTGTCGCCACCGCAGCGCCATCAATCTCGCGGCGGCGCCGCGTCGCGAGCCGCGCGCGCACCACATACCTGATCTTCTACTTTTTCTAGCGATCTATCTCCAGTCTGATCGCTAGGTGTTATTGGAACAGAGTTGTGAAATATATATAAGTAGAAATCTGTCGTGACGAGTACCTGTCTAATTGTCAGGAGTGGTTGAGCATCAGTGGCAGATATCCTTAGAGCTTTTTGTTTATAAGTACGAATAATTGGGGATGTTAATCATTGTATATTAATTAGACTACTGCGTTTAACGCCACCGTTGTCGCTCGCAATCAAACTTAAGTGATCTGCACTTAACGGCGCTATAAACTCAAATATAATTACATTGAAAGCCCCCAAATATCTTTCTACCTCAATATTACGTATAATTTAAAATTTTTGGTGTTCAGAAATTTTACCAACCTTCACACGACACGACTACGATACAACTAACTATTATTATTATTGTAACTATTATTTTTTATTTATTGAGCAAATTAACATATGTTGACTTAAAGCTGCTTGAAGCACTAAGAGGCTTTTTTGATATGTGTCCGTATGTAGAGCCTATTCATAATTATGTACTCGTACGAGTATAGGACTACGATATGCAAATAATACCGATATGATTTCAAAATAATTGATTAAAATACTAAAATAAAATATGGTGTGTATCTCTTTCCAAAGTAATAGTATTATTTGCTAATAAGAGGCCCGATTGTCTCTGAGCCCTTTTTTATGCGGAGTTCAACAATTTAATCGTTATCCGTCCGATATCGTGGACGTACAGTACGAAAGAGCCTTCATCGAAATTACACACGAAAAAGTAGTACTTTGCAGCTGTCTTGATTGTCAGGTTTTTTTATATTAAAGATCGGAGATATTACATATTCATTTATTTTTTATCAGACTGAAGTAGCAAACGAGCATGCAGTCCATCTGATGGCAAGTTGTTACTAACGCCCATTGACATCTCTAAGAAACTTCACATAGAACAGGGTTTCTATCTGAAGTCGACCACAGATGCGTTGCTATTCCCGAGGACTAAGATAGTCGCCTCATATACTCTTATAACTGAGCCGGCAATCACATGCTAGAAATAGGTGTAATGGTGGTACTTCCTCGGTTCTACCACCTGATGCACAACGCATTGGATTCTACCTTCTAAACACATCAGCAGCAATAAGCGTGAATGTGCATTTGCTTCGTACATTTTTTTCTACAGAAAATATATATAAAGCAGTTTCACGTCTAAGATCGTCACAAAAGGATTGAAGCCGGATACACCGGGCCCTCAAACGTGGTGGTGGTGTTGCTACCTATGGTACCTGTACTTAGAGTACAGTAGGGCGCGGTGGTTCCCACGCATATCCGAACTCTACTATGTGCGTGACAGTACTAAAATTTTGTAAAATTTGCTTCTATGACCGTTAGTGTATGATAACATTAAACTGCTACGCTTACTACAATCATACGCTTACACCAAGTTTATTATATAAATGCGCCGACAATACACAGTAATACATTCTTAGATAACTGGATATTGTCGTGTCCCGGGGTCGTCAGCGTAACAGACCAGTGAACTTTTCTGTTTGTTTTATAAATTGTCACTTGCTTTAACAAACAAAGGAAACTCGTCGAAAAGTTGTCGTAATCATCGTAAAGTAACATATAAATCTTATATTTCCCCACAAAATTCTTTATGTTAATTTAGCTAGTAATTCACTTCCATGACCTAATTCTTCTTATTTAAACAGAATATCAAAGACCGCAGTGGGAGTGTAATCAGATGATGATGATGTTGATACCTATAAAGATATCGGTCGGTTTGTAACGTACGAGTATATAAACTTGGACACTATATTACACTGATACCACGGCTGTGCGCCATCGAAAGGACCAATAAACATCAGCGATATTTATGGCCTACACGTTTGCTTTTTTTAAACATGCTCACCCCTGACCTCTGTCGAAAGGAATAGAAAGTATACATCACCTCGTAAGAGTAACAACATTCCTTACGGGAACATATTCTCATGAGAACGGATTGATAGCCTAACATATAACGTGTTGTTGATGCGTCTGATAATACGGACGCGGACAAAACACGAGAGATTTACTTATTGTTTCATTTGAAAAAAATATACAATAGATGTTTTTAGTAGGACTTATATAAAGGTATATATAGCTGGAATATTTTGCTTTTCGCGGTAAATCGCGACTTGTAATATATTATGTTTGGATCATTGAGTCCGTATGAATAAATTACATTACACGATTTAAAAAACATTATTATCACATGAATTCAAAAGGCTATTTCCTCAATGTTTATACGAAGGTAAGTAAAATATGTTACGTTTCACAAAAATATTTTACTAAAATGGACCAAAAAGAATTTTAGAAACCAACAATAATTCCAATAGTTACACTCACACAAAAATGATTAATGTTGATAACAATTAATTAAAATTGTTCAATTACAAAACCTCAATTGAGGCTACAATTTAACAAGCCCAGTATTAGTTACCAATTATTACATTACACAAAAGGACTCTAAAAATAAGTTCACCGATGAGAACCACCGTCTGGAATATTCCTTTTCAAAGGGACAATAATTATTCTGCCATTTAATAACATGTTACTGCAGCTAACTCCTGTTATTAAATAAAATATAGTTCTGTACGACAACACTATACGCCGAAGTATAAGCGACACGGGAATTTTCCCAATAAGTACACTCTGATAATCCTATGCTCTCCTGGAAGTCGCAGGTTTAGCAGCACAAAAACAGCTAGCTAACGCGAAAAATAATACCCTTAATTATAGTTCCTAACTATACAAGATAAACTCGTAATTCTTTAATTTTTGAAGTAGTTACTTCAGAGTTATTTGTTAAAATTGATAAGATTTCATTAATATTTGAGTCTTAAAAAAATGAACTCACTATGGTAATGACATTAGTTTAGAAATATGGCCTAACTCAACTATAACTGGTAACCTGAATGCTTGTGGGCTATGAACACTCCATTGTTTACCGGAAGGTAAGCGTAAAGCGCTTGTGGGGACAGCGCGGGCCGGGGATCCACCGCGCTTCTTTGTGCCGCGTATTATTCCGGCGCCTTTCAACAAACGGAGAAACTTTATAAGACGGTTCGTACGATGTTGTTTCAGTTAATTATGAGTGAAATGCGACCGCTTTGTTTCTGGCTGGGGGGTTGTTTACATGTGGGGTGCAGTGGTGGGGGCCGGGAGGAGGGCGAGACGTTTCTTCCTGCGGCCATCCGGCGCAGTTATCTCTTAATTAATTGTTTTAAGGATTCGTTTCCAACGACTTTTAGCATAAGTCCTTCAAAATAACTTTTTAACTTAAATATTTTTGAGTGATAATATAGTTCTTACAGATTTGTTTGTTTTTTTTTTTAATTTCAGCGATAAATAAGCATGGAAAATAAATTTTAGTATCGTCGTGTATATGGGTGACTTTATTCCTAGAAGTAAAAACAACTACACAGAAGTGCCATTAAAGAAATATTGTAAACAATTGCAATGTCAATTAATTTTGACGCGATGTCCGGAGAGCGTCAAGGCAACTGCGGACGGGATGAGGCAATCTCTAATTGAATCCATTTGCTGTAATTGTGTAAACGAAACCCAGACTCGTTCAACATTCAAGTGATCTTCATTCCTTCCGTGAAATTTTCTTGATGATTATGATATTTTCGCGAGTATCATGTGTTCGTTTCTCGAGGCTCGACTGCGGCCCACGTCGTAACGTCACGTGTTGCGAAATCTTTACATGTTTTGTTGAATGAATCCTGTCGCTTTCTGTAAACTTATAAGTGCTAATTGTTTGAGACATAAATTTATTCCAATTACTCTTTCGAGCTTGAATGTTGGAGTAAGTACAGACATTTGTAAACACTTGGTGGGAATCTTCTAAGTTGTTTGTTCTTCCTTCAGACACGTTATGATTTTTTATAATATTGGGATCTTTATTTTTTACACATAAACGTAGTAAGTTCATTCGTTTAATAGTTAATAACGTTGATCCCGACGCGTAGCTACTTTCAGAACTAAGAGCAGACCGAAGCGTAAGAAGATATAATTGACTAGATATGTATTGCTGCTGCATTTGTAACACGCAGACATGTACCACGGTTGTTTAATATATTCGATAGGGAGCAATAACGTGCGAGACTCCTTTGAAGTTGTGATCCATTGAACGTTTGCCCAAACTTAATAAACATTTTGGTGGCTTCGTAACAACTTCTAAGCCGAAATCCAATATCTCAGATAACGCACGTGCGTACTTTGTTTGGCGCAGTTGGCGCTAAAGTTATCCAGCGAAAGACGGGACAACAGCTCGGGGCCGCAAGTTTGGGGCTCGGGGCAAGTTCGGAGCCGGCACGAGTTCGGGGACCGACACGAATCTTGAGATACCCGCTGTGTTCCGGAATAGTTTGCGCACGCAACAGTTACAAGTTTAGCAAGTCGTGCGAATGTGGTGTTTGTGTCCGCCGTTGTTGTCGTTTCTAATGGCTGTTACTTTGTCAAGAAACATCAATACTGCGATGGTAATATTTGGATTTAAAGTAATCAATTTACGGTGTGCTATTGTATTTAATATATTTTTGATAGAATAATTATTCTGAAAGACCTTGACTGCAAATACGCTAACAAAATTAAAAAATAAATGTAATAAAAATAGTCGCTAAAATAGAAGTTACATTTTAGGAGAGATTTTTAAGTCATCTCATTTCCATACATTTGCATCGTGTTCGAGTATTCGTTAAAACACTACGTGGCGCCGGTGCTGCGGGGGCTGCGAGACCATCTCGTCTGTAAAATGTGCAACGAATAAAAAAATGACACGTCCAGATCCATAAAGCTTGTTCCGAGTAACAGTTAATAAAGCTAATGAAAGCCGTGGTCTCGTAAAGGCGCAGCGTAACGAGAGCGGTTTAGTGCGCTCGTAAAGTGGCGGTTATCGAAAATTCAGTGTTTATTGCCATCGGTGCCGGCGCGAACTAGTTTCTGAAGTTTTTATACGTACGTAGCTAATAAGATTTTGACCTGCAATAGTCTTTCGTTATAACTTTTAAATTGTGTCGGCCGAGAAATTAAGAAACTTTATGCTATATTTTACTAAAAACGAATAATTTAATGCCAGGAATATTGGATATTACACTTTAAAAATTATTCTTATTAAAATGATTTCTCTTACAGTATAATTTAAAAAAAATAAGTCTTAAAATCAAATAACATCAAATATTTTCTGGTTATGAAGCGGATGATGTTTGAAAACATTTCCCATATTTATAAACGCGTTACCAGGCGAGCATGGCCGGCGACATGCTCGTTACCGCCGGCGATGGGGTTCGAGATATCACATCCATCGACAGACCGTGGAAGCTATGGGAATTTCAATCAGATAAACACTAAACCGTTGGTTTCGTATCAGATTGAGAAATACAGAAACTGGTAGCTTCCATTGGTCACAAAGCCATTAACCATGCTATATGTAATGCTTAAAGTAATATCATACATTTTAAAAATGATTAATTTAAAAAGATTTTTAGAATCCAAGACGCTATAGAGACACTTCTTGGAGAAGTGGTTATAGGACGGTAACGCGGTTCCCGTTCCGGCGAGTGTTTATTGTTCTCTAAGGACACCGCGGCGACCCTCGCAGATAGCTGAGATGGAATGTAGCGCTGCGCTCAATCAACCCCATATTGCACTGCTTCATTCAAGATTATAATCTTCCATTATTTTCCCGCGAAATAAAATGGTGATTTTAATTTCAAAATTTGATAAATAAGTGTGATGTTCTATTGAATATAATATTTTATTAACTAATGAAAATGTTTGGGAGGCTATGTTAGAAATTTTATGTCATTACTGTTTCTATAATTAAGTTTTAGTTCATTGGAATTTTAGAATAAGGGATTTATATTTTTATCTCGTTTTGATTTTGTCAATTTCTCCCTAACACTTAATTTTGTATTTTGTTTTCTTAATCTTGAATTCCACATCGTTTCCCTAGTTCCGTACACATCCGATGCTGTAAGACGTAACCGCGTAAGCCCCAAAACACGTGATGAAAATTTTTATCCAATTTGACAGATGATTTATGGTAATGCTATGATGAATTGCGTCTCGACAGATGTCAGGGCGTCGGGACGCGCAGGGCGGCTGAGGCTCGGACCTTGCAATTTTTCTTCGACGAATTACAGGAGGATGATCCGAAGGGTTGGGGCCGTCACGTGGGGGAGATACGGTATATAAAAAACGTCCGAAAGAATTGTTTGTTCTATTTAGACTGCGAAAATATAAGTAAAGTGATGGTATTGAAATATATTAGAAAAAAAATGATGTTTTCCTAGTAATTAAGCATAAGCTGCTTGTAAAACTACAAAATAACCTATATAATATAAATTACGGACATTTCTGTATACATCTAAAACAACTACAAAGTACATAACGGGAAGAACGATATTTTGTGTTAGCGACTACCTGTACAATTCCTCCTGGAAATCTTTCATTCGCAGCCGGGATATATTCGGAATTTAGATAAGTCAACTCACATAACACAAAACTCCTATCTTAACCTAACGTTAGGGTGGACAGCACACATTATCAGCAAAAAGCGTCCGTCGGCGCGGATTAGGAGACAAGATGTACGAGCGCGGACGTGACGCTGTCCGCCCCGCGCCCGCCCCCGCGCCCGCCGCCGCCCGTTGCTTATTTACAGTTAGTATTATAATATACACATGCCCTGTACTGTAGGCCTTATCCGGAAGCACGGAATAGCCCTGCGAGTTGTGGAGAGAGCATTGCTTGATAACTCGCTACGTGACAAAACTCGTAACGAGGAGATTTGTAGACGAACAAAAGTTACCGAAATAGCGTTAAAAATTAACAGGCTCAAGGATTACCTAGGAAAAAATGTCCTAGATTTAACCATACTTAATAAAAGCTTGTCTGTGCACCTGGAAATAGAAATATAAGTAACGCAATTACTAATACATACTGTGGAAGAGCATTCGTATTTGTTGAAATCTAAGTACTCCACTTGGAATTCAATTTTAAACGAAATAAGTAAGTAAGTAAAGATCTACCACTTCAATTGAATAAAGATAGGGTTTACAGAGATCATGAAACACTATAAAAGCAAACAACAATACTTATCAAGTTATAAAAATAGATTGCAAAACATTAATTTAAAAGCAATCATAGCTCCGCTTACTCTTAGATTCTTACCGAGTCCTATTTATTAATAATAATCTTATAAAACATGCGAAAATTCATCTAGTAATAATTTCCTGCAAAACGCATGTGAGCTTGAGCGTAACACTCAGAGTCGAGATAAGCATTTACGCACGGGAGTGTAATGTAGAAGCTCACGAGATACTCCAAATTGCTTAAATGCTTGCATGCATTTCAGTTGGTGCTGGTTTATACAATTTTGTGGATTATGCTTCTGTCAAGTTTAAAATATTAGGGCAATTTAGGACAAAGACAAAGACATCGCATATTACTTCTGATAAAGCAGTATTTTATATCAAAACAGTACAAATAATACTGATGAAGATATTAAACATTGTAATAGTATTGAAAAAATAAACGGATGAGTGGATTCAAAGTAGAGCTATAATTAAATGTGTTATACTCGTATAGGTTTACTGGCATTATATTCAGACGGTATATTGTGGTGCCGGCATGTAATAGCACCGCTTGCTCTCTCGCCATAAATAACATACGAGGCCCCTGACGAATCTAGGAGATAGGAGTAGCGTTTTCCTGATAACTTATACTTCGGCTACGCTCACCATGCATGACCGAGCTCTGTAACTCCCATAAGCCCCATAGTAAGAGTAACGGGTGCTTAGCAGCGTTTATGAGGACCAATGAGTGTGACTACTTCGCCAGGTAGATAACTTAAATCGCTTATACGAGTATATAGTAAAATAGCATGATTGTAAGCAAGAGATAGCACCTCGGCGGGTAAAGTGCAGAGGCGGCGTTCCGCAGCTCATTAACGGTATCGCGACATCTTTCGTGACTCGCGCGCCACGTGACGCCGTGATTGAGGCTTCCACACACAACTGTTGCGCGATTTATGCCGCTGAGCACGCAATCTAGTCGAAACATCGTGCGATAACAAACCCGTTACCTTTAGAGCAGGGATTCCCAAATTGACATATATGTGCCCCTGGTGCTCAATATCGACCATATCCCCTTGGGAACCAACTACTCAACAACAGCAAATAGATTTTTTTAGTATGAGTAAGGAAAACCAGAGAGGATTTTAAGGATAGGTCTACCAATTTGCACTTGGCCAGCGCGGTGGAATACGGCCTGAAACTCTCTTAATCTGAGAGATGATCCGTGCCCAGCAGTGGGACTATAATGGGTTGACGGAATTTTAAGGATAGGAAGGAACTATGGGGATCTGAGGTACCGGGTTCATGTTGGAAGAAAGGGTCCTTTGCTCAAAATAATTTGGGAATTCCTATTTTACAGGATCGGAAGAGAGCCGTTACTACTTCTTGAATGCATACTACCATAAGGTACCTTGATCTAAACTTCTAAGATTATTAACGTGTGTGAATTGATTAATATATAGATTATAAGTTAACATCATATCTATACATCTTATAATTTAGACTTTTATAAATTTAATTTTAAAGAAGCACACGTTTGAATACCCCGCTCTATATGAATTAAAAAACAAGTTTATATTTTTGCGTCGTCTGATCGTCAGGTACGATGTTTGAATAATGCAGCGATGCATCGTGATGGGACATCGTCAACGGTGCTACAACAGGTAGGTGCGGCGTGGCAGTCCGCGGCAGCCACGAGAGGCATGCTCCGGTAGCCCGCACCTGGGCCACAGGTTGCACCACCAGTAAACATCACTCTATTCCAATAACCAAGATGAAAACCGAGTAGGAAAGTTTTCATGTTTAGATATATCTTATAATTAATGAAGGTAGTAGACTTTACAGTCGATTTTGCAGTTATTTATTAATATCGTAATATATATTTTATGTATTTCTTTTATTACTATTGTTCTTGATATCTATGTTCTATGCCTCAAATCGACTATAGTACTAAACAACATTAAGATGTAAACTTATGCCACTAACAATGAATCGTCAAGCGGCTTAAATTAGAAGTGCATTGAAACCAGGTGGTAATATGCTCTCTCCTCATCACACAATTTATTGCAGATCAAATCAAATTACCGAGAAGCGGTCGTTTCCTTTTTATCTGCGCTTTATCGTCGCCGTGCGGAGGGCGGCGCGGGGCGGCGTTGGGCGGCTGCCAGCGGAACACATCTCGCCGAATAAGATGCTGGTGTCAGCTGCCCGCATGAAGGTTATTAACGAGCGTGTTCTGGTCACATGTTTTTGGACAAAACAGAAACATGAGTACAACGCGGATTAATGTGTTCGTCCAATAATATTTGTCACTTTCAATTAAGTTACGTTCGTATTTAGAGACATGACACATATCCTTGTTATCGGTATCATTCGCACTGTTTATATGACGATACGCGTGATGGACCGGTCACCACACCGCAGTTTAACATGCAGTGGGTTCGACCCTAAGCTAGAAAAATAATCTTGAATCGTAGATTACTGTTCTAGGTCTGAGTGTTTGCGAATTCATCTTTGTATGTTTATGGCACTTATGACACAGGGGAAAATCCTAGTACGAGGTACCGAGTGTACAAATCCTGAGGTATTGTTATGGATTGGTATGGTATGGTTGTTATTGTTATGGTAAGGCATCATTTTTAATATTATAGAGACCATTAAGAAATTCGAATTTTGAAACAAAGGCGAATTCATGTTAGGGATTCGGGCCGAAGAGGTGAATGTAGAAAGGGTCGTGTGTACGCATGATTAAAGGAATGTATTAATAAGGCGGTGTCGGACGCACAAAGGACAGGTCACCTCGCCGTCGTCGCGACGCGGGACTACGGCCCGCGACGACATTAATCAAACTCATCGCTCAACTAGAATATATTTTTATCCTTTAGTCCGCCTATCCACATAAAAAGGTCTAGGCAGTCATCCAAACTAATCAATATCTCATCTACGGATATCTGACGTAGCGCGTTAAATATTTGTTTATAAGGTAGACTCGTAATGCATTCACGCGCATTCTGATAACCATTTTAGGAATTATGTTAATCTAAAACTAATTGAAATTGGACAATAATTGTATAACTAATATATTCAATGTTTAATTGCTGCTTTAATTCGTAATTAATTAATATTATGATAGTGTATTATATTATTTTAGACTAATATTATCGCGGAATTGATACATTTTAATATGTTACGGATACTGACGATATGCGGTTTATGAATTTCTTTTTGTCGATATTTTGCCCCAGTTACATGGATTGTGGTGACGGCGAAACTCGCTATATATAATCAATAGATACCTACATACTATTTGTATTGAATTGAACATTTATATTGATTTGATATACTTTCATTTTTTATCATAAACGTATTGATTCGACACAAGACAGGAATATTTTATAATGATTATATCTTTTAAATCGCTATCTCTTCGCGTGCTCCAGTAATTTACGAAAACTCGTAGTAATAAACTATGATAGTTTTCAAACTTTTTCATAGTCTGTTTTACTATAACAATATGTGAAAATTCACACGAATCCGCTAGTATAGCATAAATAAAATGAATATGGGGTTCGTATTCGCTTGTCACGTCCCCCGCATGTCTCCGGGCAGCCGGCACCGGCCGGCACACTCGCCAGCACTGCCTCATTAATCAGCCCAGGACACACTGCCTGTGCCACCTCGTGACCTACTTAGTCCTAAGACACTTTCTCTTATTACGTCATACGGGCAGAACTATTGGTTATAGTTCTGTAGGGTATCTATCATAATACTAGTTACTTACAGATTGTGATGTATACTCATGTCTCTGTTGTTTACTCTAAATACCTGCATTTTCGTAGTTACGGCCACGTAGATTGGGATCAGTCTTACCTGAAAAAAAGAAAACATTTTGTTCATACCTCTTATATCATATTACTATCGATACATTGCTGCTATGTAAAAAATTATGATGGCACGGATGCTGCCGTAATCAACCGCCTCACCATCGATTTTACTATCAAATATATCAAGTAATAAGGGAGGAAAGTTTAGGTTCCGGTCCAATGCGTCTCGTGTTACAAATTGAGGAAATACGACCATGTAAATAGGCTGGAGTGGATTACCGCGACACGTTCGGGCGGCACGCGGCGGGGGTTAATGCACCCTATTCTTCTAAACTCGAGATAAGGCAGTGTCATTTATCATAGCCGCGAGCCATCATACCCGCTCGGTGGAGCCGTCCGCGTGCCGCTTCGGGGAACTTTGACAAGCGTGTATTGTTCTAACCTGTGGACACCTGCCGCCGTTCGTCACGCCGTGACGTGACGTGACGTCGGCCACCGCTTGACAAACCGGTTTGTGTTTAACCTTCGCCCTTTTATCTATTACTTTGTACGTTCGAAACAATATTGTCCTGTGTGCATTTTTAAATATTAAGACACCATTAATCAGTGCCTTTAGCACGAGTTTATTGCGTTTGCTCAAAACGATAACCTTTTAAGTTTTTCGTAAATTTCTTCCATATAATATATGTATGAAAACGTAAACAGTGATCGATTGAGAAATCGGTATACTTAGGGCATAGATGTGGTTTAATAATAATAGTCATCACTGTGGCAATGTGGTCTGTTATTGCAATACATGAATCTTTTAAATGCTCTATACATTTACATTTGACCATTAAAATTATTTATTACATGTATCAAGTACAGTGCCTCGGTATTGGACATACATACAGGTAAAACAAAAGGGAAACTATTAAAAATTCCTAGAGGTCGTTGCAATTAGGAGTACAAATCGTACAAAGCGAAGATCGTAAGCTGCAACTCAAACATCTGATATTGAGAGGGCGGTGTTGACAGAGTGGGTAACGAGGCGGGCGCCCGCATCGCGCTGCTCCGTCAATACCTCCAGAATACTCCAGATCATTCATGACGTCACACTTTTCTGCAAATTCAAGCTTTGATCGAACATCTGCAAACATTCCATCGAGCAAAGCTATAAGCTTATTATGTATTTGATCTCTTTGATAGAGTTGTACAATCGAATTTGCTCTTGTAGTGTGTTTAAATTAAAAAGATGGTCGTTAGACTGTATCAATATTTAGTAAAAATATTATCTAAAGCTCATTTGTAATTGTCCTAATGTACTCTTCATACACTCATTTACTGAAAAAGTGACAGAACCACTTGAGGTTCGGCTCTGGAGACACCATCACAATTATTACTGGCTAATGTTAAGCGAGTGGTTTAACGAGATATTCCGGTTTAAAGAATGTGATAAGGGAGACATTTTTCGAGGCATTTTTTATCCTCAGAGGCAGCAAAGGTTTATGTGGGTTTATTACAGATTTCCATGAGCGACAGTGGCCATTTACAATCAGATGCGCAGCAAGATCTTTTTCTAATTTTATATAAAAAAAAAAAAATCAAAAATATTTGTAAAAATCAAAAATAGTTTTGACATTACCGCGATATACATGATTTCAGAATGAAATATTTTCGCAATTTATGGTAAATGCCAATTAAATTTCTTTAAGGTTTGAATCATTTCCTCTGCGAAAATTCGTTTCCTATTTAGCGTCCTTAATTCATAGCCCGGTGGCACAATTATAACTTTGGAGATTAGGCGACGCGTAAGCGAAAAACAGAACGTTTAATTAAAATCCGCCAACTTTTCCAGTATGTACCGAAAAACAGACCGAAATAAATTTCCAAATTACATTAAATCCAGAAAATTTTGGGATGGAGATAAAGAGGAGTTATAGCTTATAGACACAAAGTTATTATGTATTTAAATAAATTATAATTTACTTTTAATAAGTGTTATTCGGAGGTTTAGGTATGAAAATCACTAATACTTAACAATTTGCACTTAATTTTTAAATTTAGCTTACTTAGTAAGTACTAACTAAATGCACTAAACAAATGAAGTAATCAATAGTAATTAGCAAATAACCTAAAGTGACATGCCTCTGAACGCTATCATATCTCGTATGAACTTCTATAACATACTCGGTGGAGTGCAGAGCGTCGGACCACGCGTGCTAAATGATGCACGCACTCGCTAAATGATTGAGTGTCAGCGGGACAGCGGGACAGCGGGACAATGCGGCGCGGGACGGGTCGAGCGGGGTGAGTCCGGACGGGCTTTTATCCGATGTCGCTAATCAGGACATACGACCTGCATTACATGAAATGCATCTCGCTTTGCAAATGTTACGCATATAGAACGTGTAAAGGGAATACGTACTAGAATGTAATAGGAGCAAGCTATTTAAATTATCAGTCTAGTTACCGGTTTGCATCATTCCATTCGCCGGATGCAGCAGGTCTGAACGAATATTAAATTAAAATGAGTGGCGGAATCAATACTATAGAATAGGGTTATAATTATAACAGTAGACAAAAAATATGCTGCTTTATCTTAATCCCAACCAATTAATAAAATTGAGCATTCTCTTCGGCGTCTGATATCTTAGTGGCTTTGGAAAAGGCACTAAGTTATCAGGCGCTATCTAATAATAATAATTAATGTATTTCTATATTCATCGGTAAATAGACAAGATTACTATATCAATAATTTGATCCGTCGAATATTGTCATTTTTCACGCAATTTCAGTGTAAACTAAGTAAATAACAAGAGTAACAATAATAGGAATGAGGCATACCAAATGCGTAAACATAATTCGCAGTCGTCCTACTGCTAACAATATAGTTGTGATAAAGTAAAGCGCAGTCAGTATAAGAGCCCATCTACGGTTGCGATCATTAATCTATGTAAATAATAAGAAAATTTCCTGCTCAATGCTGTAGCCAAACAACAATACAAGCTAATTTTCAAAGTCGCAGAAGTTCCAGCGTACAGTACGTTTATAAGTTATGAGGGATGTAATTTATAGTCTGCAGTACAGCATCTTGCAACAACTGCATTGTAAAGGCGGCTACTTGAAGTTCTTTCCACTAAATATTAAAATTTATCTGAGAAGTTGGGAGTCGCGGCGGGGTCGTTACAGCGAGATTATCTCTGCAGTGTTCTTTTTGTTCACGCAAACTTGTTTAACTTCATGCTAGTGTTTCAGTGCCTCGGGGTATCGAGTAAAATAACTGTTTTTACTAATATTATCTTAACAAGACTTGGACTTTCCAGACGTTAGTTGATAGGTGACTTTAACGTATTCATCATTAAAATTGCCACGTACACAGGTGAATTGAGAGTAACAATGTGGAATAAGTAGTAATTAGTGCCGTGACTTTATTCGTCAGGACTCATAATACTTTTACTTTCAAAATGACTACTGACATACTACAAAGTCAAAGTAAGTTTCAAACACGATTTATACAAGTGACGTAACAGATTTACATCATATCGGTGTTATCACACCAGGCGAAGAGAAAGTAAAATAGGGAGATTAGAGTGGACAGAACATTTCTATCCCGATAAAATACTGACAGGGACACGACTCGCGGAACGATCTATTTGTGGTCACAACAATTACACGAACACATGTTTACATGTGTGATTGATTGCGTGTCAGGAGTGTACAATACGAAACAAGCAATCGGTAGAGAAAGTTCATTCTATCGGTACATGAGTAACTAAAGTATGATGAATAGTCCTTTCAAAGACAATGCTGTTTGACACGCCGTTATGATCCGATTTTCCTCTGTCTGTGGGCTTTAATTTAAATGTTATCTTGATTAAAATAGAAAGAAGATTTCGTGTTATTACAAAACCAAATCGTTTCTGCTTACGAAATTCTTTGTTATGAGAGTTCAGAGACCCTAATGACTAAGAAAAAGTTATTTATTCCTTGCCATTTTATTACGTGTTTTCTGTTAAATAATTTTCCGATAAATTATGCTCGATTTATCTCAATTGTGTGCATTTCATCCGCTAGTATAGTTCCACGAATTCCTACAGGAATACAAGAATATATTAAATACGGTGTTAAAGCTAGAATTCCTAGATGCTTTGGATCGGTAATGACTTCCCCGATATACGTGAGCGCACGCGACGTGCGGCGCTGGAAGTGGGTCGCTCAGGGGACCTACTTAGGTCTATGTCGCGTTAAGTGGTGGAGAGGAAGTAGAATCAAATTAATTTTTCACATATTCGCACAAAGTATGCCTCTGTAGTCGTTTGATATATATTTACGTAGCAAACGACTCACCTCTAGATGCAGACGTTTCCAGGTATAATATACGAGTACATTGGTTAAGGTTTTTTATATACGCTTAAACTAGATTTATAATCTTGCCTGTCGTCGATCACAGGCTCCTTCAACAGTAGGTTGAAGACAAGACAGAATGCCTCGAAAAAGTGAATATGTAATATAAAAAAAACCTCATTAGGACAGAAAAACCAAACAAACCAAAGCAATTAAACTGCCAGGAATATTAATGAAAATTTAACATGGAAACATGCGCGTTAAAGGATTAATTCGTTGAATTTCCTTAAAAGATGACTGGTTGTTGTTATTATTATGATAATAAACCGATGCGTCACTCAATCTGTTTAGCAGACGTGTCGGTGGCGTGTCGCGGCCGCCAGAGGGCGCTATTAGCATGACAATCTGCAGAGCCGGCGTGATCGCGTCTTCGTCGCCGCCATACACTCGCAAATGAGATGTCTTCGAGACATCCAGCACCTACTATATCGAACAAGTGTATACATTACAAATGATTATTTATTTAATTCAATTGCAGATGGTATATGTTAATGTTACGAATGTAATATATTAAATCTTTACTTTATTTCTACTTCTTCATTATTATTTTGATACTTGAGCGCAGTAAATAAGCAACAGGAAATTTTGGTGTGAATTTTTGAGCACTTGAGAAGAACTGAGAAGCACAGTATGTAAAGATTTAACTACGTAAATAATTTAAAAATCATTGTTTAGAAAAGACATGATTGAAATCATTAAGCTATTAAGAACAAAAAATTGATTCTCATTTAGTTTTGTGTGAAGATGATTGTCGTGCAAAGATTTTTATAATTAAATAAATTGTTTATTGTTATATATTTATTATCCAAGCAACGATTTAGTTCTGTGTATTATTTATAAATATACATATACATATGTATTTCTGGGATAAAAAACAACCCACAACTCCTGACGTATTAAAATTCATCAAGCCGTTTGAGTACTACACCCGACTACTACCTTGACGGATTCTGAGTGTACCACGGAAATGAACATGCCCAAAAACATTACGATCTTTCTAACAGATAGATAAATTTATTTTTTGGTTTCGAGCGAATTCTGTGAACTATACTATATTAATCACATAATTTGAGCGTCGACCTCGAGCTGCTGCGTCTAGTCGTAAACAACTAAGTTTTTTAATCAAATCGTCGATTTTTCTCCGTCGCCCCGCCGCCATTAGCATCACAATCGTCGCGAGATGACGCGTCACCCGCACCTGTCTCCTGTCACCGATGTTTGTATCTGGACTTCACGAAATGAGCTCTCTGCGAACGTAAATAAAGTGTATCGAATATAATTTCGCCCCTAAATATCAAGACGACAAGCAAATCAATTAGATTTCCACGCTCGACCAATATTATTAAATGATGCTCTATAGTAGTGGAAAATGACAAACACTTTTCATAGGCCCACGCTAGGATTTTCTTGTGTCATGGGCGGCTTTTACGGCACCCACGACATATAAGAAAATCTACATATAGAGAAATACATAAAAATCAGGTCCAGTTCAAAAAAATCTAAATTAATCATTCAGACTTCTATCTGGGGTTGGATCGAACCCGGAACACACTTCACATTAAACCGTATGGTGTACCGTACCGGTAAAAGTCACGAATAAATACATTGCGGTTTCTTATTCTTGAGTATTCTTGTTGGCGCAGCATGTTTGATATACAAGTTAGAGCGGATGCATATCGAATAGCGATGAATGCGCTCGCCTGCACGTGACGCTGCGATCCAAGATAAGGAAGACAGAGCTGCGAGTGAGGTTTATTGTGAACGAGAACATGCATGTATACGTAGATCTGCGACCACCATTTTTATGTCCTACTTATAGGTATGGATCTTTTACGCCTTGTTTGGTTTATTATTGATGGATTTAAATAAAGTTTTTTTTTGGTGACGGGGGGAAACCTTATAAAACCGAAGCCTTGGGAGAGACTCCGAGTTATGTGGGATTTTTACCCACTAAAACATTTCCATTTAAGTTTTTTATAGTTTGTAAATGACGCGTTTACGACTTATTCCATGGAAGTATTAGTTTAATCATTAGAAAACCATCATCAACCATATAATATTTAAGACATAACGTTCGCTCTTGTTGACTTTTGACTTTGATAGTCGTCCTATGCCGCAGAGGTGGCGTCGCGCCGCATGGCCTCGGGCCTGCGAGCCTCGATGAACCCCTCCTTGCCCTCAGTGGACACACCGTCCACCGGTGTCATTGGCTGCCAATAGGCAGCGGTGCAGACTTTGGGCTTTAGTGACCGCGCTAAGCTGCTACTGCAGACTTAGTCCCACTGGTGGTTGGGAGACACCAGTCCCTCTGTTACCTTCTTTATAGTGGTAAATACTTGTAAATAATACTAAACGGCAATATGATATTCTGTAAGGAATTAGTATCAAATTTGCGAAACAACTGTTTCACTTTATTTCCTGTAGCGACAATCTGAACTATTTGCGTCGTTGAGGTCCGAATTTCGTGGTTCGGGTATTTACTTTCATATAACTCTGTTCAGCGCAGGCCCGATTTCGCTTCATTTGAACACGGTTAACTGAATGTAAACAGTTATATTTCCACTTTAAAGGTATTTGAACACAAGTGGAGGTTCTGGCCATCTGGTCTTAGGTTTGTGCGATATTTAATAGTAGTATATTTCTCTGAAGCATATTTCTCTTAAGCAGTGATAGCCTAATGGTTGAAACTTGGCCCTTCAATCGAGGGTACCGAGGTTCGAATCCCAGACACGCACCACTGATTTTTCTGAAATTATGTGCGTATTAGAAACT
>DWLI01000171.1:0-26898 GCA_018249915.1 Cecropterus dorantes dorantes
GGTAATATAACAGTTTTTAAACGCCTTTATTTTACTGGAACATAATAATGATAGTGTACTAAGCCCTGGAAAATAATTTGTCGTTACCTGGTACCAATTTACCGGTAGTAGTTCGACCGGGGACGTATAACCGCCTCGCCTATTTCTATCGTGAAGCTTTTCTTGTGTGTTGGTGGGAAGGTGTGGATGCTGGTTCACTTACTTATATATGAGGCGACCATCTTATTTCTCGGGAGTAGCAACACATCTGTGATCGACTTCAGATAGAAGCCCTGTTCTATATAAAGTTGCTTACAAATGTCCATAGGCGGTAGTAACCACTTACCATATGGCCTGCATGCTCGTTTGCTACTTCAGTCAGTAAACAAATGATGAGATCACAAGGTCCTGGGTGGCACATTTAAGTGGCAGCAAAATTATATCACAAAAAAGTAAATCTTTCTTCCGTTTTTGTATTTGATAGCTTAAATTTCCCCGTAAGACAAGCTCCCAATCCTTGATGTATCAATGTTTTTGTATACTTTCCGAAATTAATACTCTTCCCTGATATGGTTGGTTATGGACAAGGTAAACGCCTCTAATAAGTATGTATTCAGCACTTAAAACTACTTTTATTAGGTAGAAATATCAATACAAATTGTCATCAGCCCCACTTACCTAAGTGAGGCTGATAATAGTAGGTGATTAGAGACCGCTACGTGGAGGGAACCGCATGGCCGCATGTTGGATCGAAAATAAATCACCTAGAAATTTCATGTTTCAAAGATTGACAGGAATATGGAAAGTAAAAGAAAAAAAAAACACTAATGTATAATCGATACATCTGGGGTTAAAAGGCATCACGTAAATGTAATGCTATTATTACGTTTAAGTCTTTTAACCCCAAAGTACCGAGTAATATTTTATTATCATCAGATATATACATTATAGCATACATTTTACGCCCTCGCAGCGTATCGAACCACCGAATTACATTAAGGTACATGTACAAGTTTTACACCCTCGTGGCGTAGCACGTAACATTTATTTATCATCAGTCATGTACATGTGCAGCGGTCGGTCGGAGGCGGCGAGTCGCGCGAGGCGGGCGGCGCCGAGCACGGCGGCGGCGCGCGCGGCGTCGTGGCGCGCCAGCAGCGCCGCCGACGACATGTTGCATACGCTGCCGCCGAAACGGTTCTGGTTGCTCTCCTAGAGGGACAATCATTATATACTTATTACATGGATTTTTAACATGTTGCACGCGCTGCCACAGAAACGGTTCTGATTGTTTTCCTAAAGGAACACACGTTATATAATTATTAGATGGATTCTTAATACAGACATGTTGCACGCGCTGCTGCCGAAGTGGTTCTGGTTGTTCTAATGGAGGGCCACGTTATATACTTAAAAGATGGCTTTATACTAAAAAAATGTTGCTCGCACTGTTACCGAAGCAATTCTGGTTGCCCTCCTAAGGAGAAACGTTAAATACTTACAAAACGGCTTTACACTAATCTAGTTGTTCTCCTGAGGGAGGGACATACGTTATATATTTATAGGAAGACTTTTCGCAAACTAAAATATATATAGGTTTTTTTAAATATGGAAGTACCAAACGAGCATGCAGGCCACCTGTTGGTACGTGACCAATGCCGCCGATGGACATCCGTCATCAACTCTAGATGAGTTCAAAGTCTTAGTCCTGAGATTAGCTACAGATGTATTGCTATCCTTGAGAACTAACTTTGGACGCCATGAAGTATGATGATTCAAGAGGTATTCAGGTAAGTTGAGGTATTTTTATTACTAGAAATATTTAAAAAATAGTATATACCTGCATAAGATTGCACATTTCTGAATAAAAGTGCGGATATGTAGGCAGCTGGTAAAATATTATATGCCTGATGCCCTTAATTCGGAATCTCCTAAAGAAGTGAACTCTTTCTGAATATAGCATAAAATGCGCTTCCGAATGGAAGAACATGTCTCTTGCTCTCGCTATTTTCGCATCCTAAAAATAAATAAAAAAATAAGCAGCAAGTAAGCAACATACAAAAAAATATACTTTTTCTATAGTTCAATCCAATAAGTAAAATGTTCATTCCAATAAGTATTGGAAGGAGTATTATTAACATTTATAACGCGGCTTCTAGAGGTAGTTAAATGTTAGAATATAAAATAATAACATTAAATCTTTACGTTGAATTTGTTTTTGTTTAATCATGATGAGACTTTTAACATGTCTCTTAGATTCTTAGTACTATTTGTCTATTTATTAGACAGTAAATTATTAATAAAACTACATAAATTACGTAAATAAATTTTACCTTTGAGTATTCACAAATTTGTACAAAACTAATATCTTCTTTTTTGAAGTAATTCCGTAATCTCACAAAATCGAAGTAACTTGGTACATAAATGAGTGTATGGCCCATGAGAGTATCTCGTTGTTTTGGCAGGATCTCTTTGATAAAATACTCAAATCTTGCATCGACAGCCGCAAGAGGATTAGCCGCATTAAACCTGTGAAACAACTGAGGTATTTGCAACATCACCTGTTGCATGCTACCAACTTCTGGCGGATTCGAAACTAGAACTTTTCCAGCATAATTCTGGCATTTTCTATTCAAAATAGACTTTATCTCGGGCAAGGATACTGATGAAAACACTAGGGTTTGCCTGAAAAATAGAAAGAATAATATGGTTACCTTTGTTATTGATATTATATTAGGGCACAGTATAATAAATTAATAATAAAATATTGCCTTTATAACTCCAAACCAAAATTGGATTTATTGTAGATGCTAAAGAGAGACCTATAAGTCAACTACTTAAAAAGTTTAAAAACACAAATGCAAAATCAGAATCTAACTTAATTAATTAGATGTAGAAAGGGCAGGGTTCGAAACCCGAATCCTTGTAGGGTACTATTTTAAATTTATGATTTTGTCACCAAATCAATCAATCTGAACTAAGGTTAAGTATGGTTTACAAGTAAATATAGAGAAATTTTTGGTTTAGACCTACTCGACCAATAGTCATCAAGGACAAATTATTTTGTCCTTGGTGACTATTGGATTGGTAATTAAATCAAATAACTTAAAACACTCCTAAAGTTCTAAAGAGATCTAGAGCTGATAAATACCTATAATACTTTGACCATCCATTAACAGCCCATGATCGGACCCTTGAGAAGTCAGTGCCATGAGTCTTCTTTGGCTGCAAGTGAAGATGGTCTAGTACATGTAGCAAATGGTCCCAATTCTGCATGAGGAACACATCAGTCTGATCCATCACCAATAGTTCTATTGAGGCGAGGAAATCATAGTCACGATCCTCCTCGCCCTCAGCACCAATGATCATCCTCAAACCCAACGGTGATGCTATCAAAATGTCTGATGCATAGAAATCTGTATACAGCTGTAAGTAGAATATTTTTAAATGTTATTAAAAACTACTTTTTGACTGGTGGGTCTGTTTAAATTAATTGGATATGAAGACAAAATATCATTTAACTCTAGGGACAAAATTTGGATTTTAGAGAGCCTTGCGTACAAATAGCAAGAACATGTTAAAACATCACTATAACAACATGCAGCAAAAAGTCATAATACACATTCAACTCTGTTTAAATTGTCCTAGTAATATTATTGTAATTCTGGTCAAATTTGCTATGAAATCTTATAGTATGTTATATTTCACATCTAAGTTAGTTTTAAAGAACAATAGCACATCTGTCTACAATTTGTAGCATCGTACACTACACAAACACTTGCACTATTGATACAGTCATTACTCCCATATTCTAAGACTTTGTGTAAAAATCTACAAAATATTATCTTACTTTCAAAGTTTTCTTCGTGAGTGTCATGCCTAATCTAAAGGTATCATCTGTATTGCCACTGAATAACAATTCATAGTCTTCTGGTTTGGGATTCTTGTTAGGCAAGATCAATTCTCCCCCAGTGAAGTCTTCCTCAAATCTGTTTTTGTTTACAACTTGTCCAGCCTCTTTTGGTACCAGAATTTCGATAATAGTCTTAACAACCCTGTATGCTGCATCTTTGAAGGGAACTAAGATTAACACCTGTAAATTATAAAAATGAACAAACATAAACACTTATGAATTACTAAAATAAATAGGTAAATGTATGTCTACAAACATAAATAAAATTTAAATTCTAGTGTCAGATACTTCCAAATCTACTAATAGTAACTACTTCAAAATCTTGATTTCATAATGCAAAATAACTAACTGCATCGATAAGTAATAACTTATGGATGCAGTTAGTTACTTTGCATCTGCGGTAATAATTTTAACTACCTATTTAGGCTTTTATATTTTTGTTTCTTTATTCTGAACAGATTTAGTCTAGACTTTAATATAAGGAGTAAAAGATCATAAAGAGAGATTTGTTACACTGTCCATGCACAATAATTGAAATAGGTTTAAAAGTAAAACTTAAAATAATATAGTCAGTAACATTATTGTCTACCAATTCGCACTTGGCCAGCGCGGTGGACTATGGCCTGAAACTCTCCCAATCTGAGAGAAGACCCGTGCCAGCAGTGGCACAATAAAGGGTTGACGGAAGCGGGACATTATTGATGATTCCTTTAAAACTTACCTTAGGCCTTACTAAACCTTGATCTCGAAATTCATCTGACATATCCGATTTTTTCGATAACCTTGCATTATGGTGAAGTATTTTAATCCTCGTCTTCAACATATGATTCACAGCATGTAGACAGTACATGTATCTGATCTCTTCAGCATTGGTAAATGTCCTCTCAGGATAGTACAGATCTTGATAATTGTTCATGATAGCATGTAACTCTTTTTGCAGTGGAGTAAAAACCTCACTCAACTCCAAATCTCTCTTTATCAAATTATTTTTGTTTGATGACACAATATTGCCATGTATTTGAGATTTTATGTACAGTTGATTAAAGTCAACTTTGCTAATTGTGTGTGGCACAGTACCAAGTGGAGCAAATACTTTTTCCTCCAATATACAGATCTTTGGTTTGACTTTCTTCACAAATGTTTCAACTGGCTGTGGGATGCTTATTGATAGTTTTCCTAACACTGGCCATGTTTTGTTAAAAGTTTTCTCAGTGATTGGAGTGTTTGATAGAGACACTACGAGTTCATCACTCAAGTCATATTGTATATGTTTTGTGAATGGATCATTTAAAGTGTTCGCCTCATTCTCAGGTGCTGGTTCTTCAGTGATCTAAAAGAATAAGATTGAAAAGGATAAGTAATAAATATTCAGTAACACTAAGAAAAAAGAGAAGAGAAATAAGATTATTATTTCTGCAAAAACAATTACATTATAAAAAACTACTTACTGATAACACTATGTTATTAAAATAATAACAAACATATTATAAAGGACTTAAGTAGTCATCTATTAACTTATCTATTAAGTTGAGTAGGATAGAGCAAGAAAGAATGTCTTTAAGTCCCATTTACGTGCCATTTTTGTTTTATGTTTAATACATAAATAATACTAAGAAAAAGCACAAAATAAGATTTGAGTTGCAAATTGCATTTATGCAATAGATTTTTGATACCCATTGCCGTGTTAGACTATGAGTAACTACTACAATGACTTTCAGGACTTAATTCTGGTCAAAGAGATTTTGAGTTACTGTTTGCCATGTCAGACAGTAAAAACATTGCACAAAATAATATTGTTGGGAAATATTGAATGTGTTTGTTCACTTATTGCTATCCACTATATACATAATAACGTCATTACCACATTCTGCATCTCATCAGAACTGTCCTCCTCAGTATTGTCACTTGAATCTTGTTCATCTGCTTCCTCATCAGCATTAGTCATTGATACATCATCTTCAGACTCACTGGAGGTGTCATCACTGTCAGCACTCACTTTCTTCACATTTTTAAAGCACGACACGAGCTGACCGTAGACATCTTCCTCGCCTTCGCTCTCCGAGTAATTCATTTCCTGCTGTGCTTGTAATTTTTGTTCTAACTGCCGTTTCTTCGCCAATTCCTCCTCGACTTTCTGTTTATCTTTGTACCTGTTAAATATCGCTTTCTTGTTCACTATTTTGTCATCTTTCTTCTTCAGTTTCTTATTCGGCTTCCTGAAACCTTTCTTGCCTTTTTGCTTAAAAAACTTCTTTCCTTTACTCATCGTATTTCATGAAACTATATAAAGCTAAAAATGAGAAGTTATTTATATTCTTCGTACGTATTAAACAAATTGTATTTTATTGTATAGGATTTTTAAATTTAATTATTTGGATTTCCTTATTAAAAGATCACATTGTCCATGCAATGTGAATTATTGTAACTTGTATTGTGATGACAGAACACGTGAGTTTGACAGCGACGTTGACATTATATGTTTTTTATAAAATTATCAGTGACAGAAAAACGTAAAGCCGTTGATTAATCTATAAAACTTTGTATTGAATGTTAAAAATGTTTTCGATCTATTAATGATAGTTTACTTTGTCTTTCTTTATTATCATCTTCACAGCTTAATTTATTTTAAAATATGTAACCCTTTCTTAGTCTTAACCTTTTGCCGTGATTTACATACATGGACGCTTCTTTACAAGAAACATAATTATTAGCCTCTAAGAAAACTTTTCGAATTCAAGTATTATACCATTGAGTGAGATTTAGTCAAGTGTCCCAGTACGTAACTTGTAATAGATTTTGTTGGCTGATGGATAAGATCAAATAGAAAAAACGTAACTCGAGATAGCTCGATCACGTTATCTCCTATGTTTGAATATAATATTGTGCTTAATTTTAATGTAATTCCATGTATAGTTTGTATTGTCTGTTTACAAATGTATAGCTCTGTTTACACCATCAATCGTGTGCGATTAATACACTCTTTAATCAAAGTTTTCTTTTAGAAACCGAGTTACCAGCATTTTTAAATAACTTATAAAATCAACAATATTCTATAACCGATAATCGAATAGCTGCCTCAATAAATATTAATTGTGACTATTTGTGACCAATGCGTGAGATTTGTGAAATAATCGGTAAACTTTGTATCATCGGTATTATTCAGCCAATAGCGAGAACGAACGAATTGTGATTTGCTCTCTCGCTCTTTCACTTGCTTTCTTAATTTGTTCATGTAGAATAGAAATAGCTAGAACCCGAGTGAGGCGGAATCAAACTCGTAGAACTCGAGTTAAATCGAATACATCCATGTCTACTCTCTAGTACATATGGTATTAGTTTATTATGTGTATTATGAATTGATGTTGGGGTTATTTAAATTTAATTGTGTTTAATTGTCAAGTCTTGAGGCTGGCAGTATTGGCACCGAGCTAACTGCGTGTGATAATATTGGAATGAGTTAACTGGCTGCACAGCCCGATTTATTAATACAGTCAATGTTGAAGTTACGAAATGGAAGACCTAGTAAGATGTTATGAAGACATAGTGAAACAGGAGTTTGATGATGAAAAATTCGTCACCTTCTCATCTACAGATCAGGTAATCAAAGTTTTTGTTATATATCTATTTACTTCATTGCTATGAATTTAAATATTAATTTTCTGGTTGTCTACTTGATATAATTGATTAGTGTTTATGCTCACATTAAATGCAATACCGTGAGTTTAGTATAGAATGTGTGTAACAATTGTCTCATTATATATTTCCAAATGAAAGGATATAGAATGAAAATGAATATAAGTATAAAAATCATTTGCCAATGTCAGAAACCACTTTATACTAATTAATTTAGTAAAACAACAACAACCCTATAAAAAGTACTAGTTGGAATTAAAATTTAAGAACACGTCACCTTATCTACTGAATATTAAATTTATTTTAGAGGGAGGTGGAGGCATGTATTTTAAGAATATACAGACAGTTTGAGAAAAAATCATCCATTGACCCTGAGCTGCCAAAGCTTCATAAAAATGTTCACATCAAACTTCTTAAACGTTGGCTTGAAAATCTACCAAGGAATTACAAATGCCTGGATGCTAGCCGACCTTGGCTTGTATATTGGATCCTTCATGCCCTTTGGATATTGAATGACATGCCAGACACAGAAACCTTAACCCATGTCGTCCAATTTCTGGCTCAATGCCAACATGAAGAAGGAGGTTATGGGGGAGGACCACTTCAATATCCACATCTGGGAACAACATATGCAGCCGTCAACGCTCTTAGCATCATTGGAACCGATGAAGCCTATGATTCAATAGATAGAAGTTCTTTGCAAAAGTTCCTGTGGACCTTAAGAGATGTGGACGGCTCCTTTGCTCTTCACAAGGGTGGGGAGCAGGATATCAGGGGAGCGTATTGTGCAGTCAGTATAGCTAAGATAACAAACACATACACAGATGCACTCTTTGATAAAACTGCTGAGTGGATTGTTAGTTGTCAAACTTATGAAGGTGGTTTTGCTGGTTCTCCGGGGATGGAGGCACACGGGGGCTATGCATTTTGTGGTATTGCAGCACTAGCTTTATTGAATAGGACAAAATTATGTGATATTGATGCTCTGCTAAGATGGGGGGTGAACCGACAGATGAAACTCGAGGGTGGTTTCCAAGGCAGAACAAACAAGCTTGTTGATGGCTGTTATTCCTTTTGGCAAGGAGCAATGTTTCCTGTAATAAGTGCAATTCTTTCACAAGGTATACAATTTATTTTCACTACCAAGTAATAGAACATGTACACACAAGAATTCCACCAGATATGAAATTTCATATGCTTCACTGCTGGACATAAGCTTTGTCTAACCTAACCTAACCTTTATACCTATTTTCACCTAATAACAGTAGTGATAAGTGCTGCTGTGTATGGCAAGAGAGACATACTTATCTGAGGTGTTCCAACTTAGTCCTGAGAAGTAGCAAAGCTGTATGGCAAGACTGATCCAATAGACTATCATATTGTCAATCAATAGACCATAATATTGGATCAGTCATACCTAAGGTTGATTGATTTCAGATGTCTATTAGCAGCAAGTAGCCAGTTATAGGCGAACTGCATGCTTCATATAAATTATAAATAAATTGGCATTTTCCTATAATCACCATGCTTGGAATTCATGGTTTTGAATGCAGTGGGTGTTAATATTATACAGGACGATGCCATTGTCCATCTCCTATATATTTTCCCTTAGTGGTTTGTTGCCACACCCATAGGGTATGGTGCTATTAACCAACATCACATAGCACACAAAACAATAAATTATATCTATATCAACAAGAAGTATGCACCTTACTGCCTATAGATAAAAGATATGTTATGTAATTTCAGATGATAAGGAGTTAATGGAGACAGTACTGTTCAACCAAGGTGCCTTACAAGAATATGTAATTATATGCTGCCAGTCACCTGAAGGAGGACTTATTGATAAACCTGGAAAGTAAGTGACTTGAAATTAACATTTTTAAAATACAAAGGAGTTATTGTTTCAATAATTTTTATGGAAATTATATTTTATACAATGTAATACTAAATATATTTTACAGCAAACCTCACTTCTTTAATTATTGCAGAGTAAGTTGGACATAGCAATAACACACTTAGATTTTGAGTTATATAAATAAAAATATGTATTTTAATGACTACTTCTGAAGCCTGTGAATATATTGATTTCATTTTATTTTCTCAGGCATTTAGTTTTCCCCAGTGCCCATGTATTGACTCCAACATTGTCATTTTTAGTTGTTTGTGATGCATAGGTGAAAAAAAGTTTATCATATAACAATCAACAACAAAGATAAAGCTGCTGGCCCTTTAAAATATAAGCTATCGCCCCATAAAGGGCATCCAACAATCCTCCTTTGATGCTCTTTAGGGACCGATTCTTATCTATTATCTCTGAACCTCTCATGCCTGAAATCCCACAAGATTGCATTATCACCTACTATAAGAAAAACAGACATATACTATTTACATTAAGCAATGAGTGTTTCATGAAAAGTATAATTAAATGCAGTTTTGTATAATGATTCTTTTAGGTTAAGAACGAAATTTTCTTATTCCAGACCTCATGACATCTACCACACTTGCTACACCCTGAGCGGATTATCCATTGCGCAACATGGCACAGGAGTTAGTGAACCTTTGGTGTTGGGAACACATAAAAATGAGCTAAACAGAATCCATCCACTGCATAATATTGCACCCCATTTAGTCTACAACGCTGTGCACTATTTTATAAGACACCCGCCTCCAGTAAAAGATAAAAATTAGCACCCACGTGTGAGATGTCACAGATATATTTATTAAGATTAATAAAAGATTATATACATTAATTGGAACTGAAGTTATATTATTTAAATCCTACGAACCTTTAAGAGCTACATGTAACAAAAGTGTTTTAGATGTAGTCTATAACAATCTTCTACATATGAAAATTTTATTTAGCCATTAACATAGTAAATGAACGTTAAGTTTTGATGAATCGGCGGAAGGCCGCGAGACAGTTATTTATGTTGCAAACAAATAATTATTTAGAAAACAAAAGTTTTTGAACAATTATTGATGTGAGTTCGTCCAAATATGTATTATAGGGCTGGGCTTGTTGTTTGTATTTTATAATATAAATATTTAGAGGTCTTTCAGGTATCTTGAACTAAAAAGCAGCTAGATTTTTAAAAAGTGTAACAGTGCCTACATTGAACATACAATATTATCTGTAATTTGCAGTATAGGTTTTAGTGACTTATAAGGCTTCATTGCATTACCTCAAAGTAACAATCGATTTGATGTTATCTGAACTTATAGTTGTAATAAACTAAGAGTACCACAACAATACCAATTTGTGTAACTTTTGTATATTAATCTTGATTATGTGTAGGTTAATAACTTGTACAGCAATTACTTTGCAAAATGATAGATTATCTCGAATAATGTAAATTTCTTCATTTCAAATTCATTTTTGACCAAAGCCAAAGCTTCGGTCGGACACTAACAAATACCCACCTACATTTCAAAATACACTGGTGGATATGTAATTTACTCGATCGAATAGTATTACATAAATTGTGCACATCAGGTTCGATTAAATTTAAGTTCGTAATGTATACCTACTGCAGCACATCCACGTCAGGTTTATTAAGGAGAAATGTAAAGACAATATAATAGTAATATTTATATTTGTAAAACATAAGCGCCTGCGATAAATTAAAGGCAAACTATATTTTGTACAAAATTTTAGTATTCTGCTGACCTTTAACAAAAAATACTCTTTCTGTAGATTATAGAAATGATGGTAAGTGCCAATTGTCGTCCATGGACATATTTCGACCTCCAATGGAATAAAATTCTACCTGAAGTCGGTCACAAATACATTGTTATTTCTGAGAATCAATTTGGTACGTCTCGTATTTATGTGTTACGCCCGTACCACGCTCTTCAAACAAGAACACAGCAGCTGAAATCATTTTTTATGTGACAAATCAAGAATATAATATTAATGCGCATTGAATCGGCCCCTGTGGATCCCGGTCCCAGGTTCTCTGTCAAACATGTCGTTAAGCGCAGGCGCAAGTAGATATGTAACTTAAAAAAATATTAAATGAATAGGAATAAGTTTATTGCCTTAAAGATCGGGCGGAAGAAGTCTCCAAAAGAAGAACTTAACATCGCCCGGGTGCATGTCCCACTAGGTGCCAGCTAGTGAGGCTTGTAACCAGTGGTGAATGTCTAATTTGTAAAGGTATAATTTCAAAGCAACGTAACCTTTCGAAGGTAACTATCGTATTTCTTTGCGTTGCTTAATCTGCAGTTTTTACGTTACTACGACCGGATATATTTTCGTAATAAAGGCAAAGGGAAAGCGTGTTTGTTGGCTAATAAACAATCAATTGCTTGGAATAGGTAAATTACACTAAAAATATAATACAGGCCACTGCCTGCTCAATCTGGTTTATTTAAGGTGGAACTTTCAACCTTCGCATCAATGAGGCCGAAAGCCACAGCTCTTAAAACATATGTAATTAATAATAAAAAATATAATATAATGTTTAATAATAAAAAATTAAAGTTAAACTTTGAGGTAAAGGAAAAAAAATGTAATTCCCTATTTCATATTATATTTATATCACTTTCATTATACATAAGATAATAATTTAAACCTTAAGTGTCAGTACAATTCATCTCTAACAACTACAATAAGTATTTTTAATAAGTGTTTCACATCTTTGATATTGTGAATCAATTTTCAAAAACTCAGCAGTTTCATACAAGTACATTAGCAAAAATCATTTATCTAAGAACATTTATTTGCGTGATATTCGCAAATTATAGTAGTACAAATTCTTCCGACTCCAAGTCAGTATCACTGTCTTGTATATTTGGTGTCACCCAGTTCTGTTCTGTTTCATAAATAGAATATCTAATATTTGGTGGGTCCATAACATTAGTGCGAGATCCATGGTTTAACGTAAATATGGGGTATTCGTTATTTGAGGACACACCCCTCGGGACTAGGAATGATTTAATTATATTTACAAATGTTTCGAAATCATGCAATGTTGCTAGATAAAATCCTATACAACATGACGGATCCATTTTGTTAATTGGCATTTTTCTTGGTGAACGACAATGAAATGTTTGTAAGGAGAAGTTTGGTTGCCAAACGTCAACCATTTCCTGGCAGTAATGTGGATCCAAGTGAATCAACCGGTCATCCTGATATCCCACAAAATATAATGAGTGCTTTGGTCTGCCTCCTATGATGCCTATGCAAAAATCTAACGTTAGAAGTGATGTCAGACAAGGTCCATATATTGGATTCAATTTGTCTGTCCCAAGTTTCACAGGTACCAAAAGAATTAGCGACTTCCAAGAACTATTTGGCAATCTGCAAAGAGTATACACATCTTGAATGTACACTGTTGAGTCCTGAGCAACATACACCTCCAAACTATCAAATTCATAGTTTTCCTTCGAAGCAGCCGCCATGACTGCCTTCAAGCAATGAGCAACAGAAGCGGGACCATACCAGTCCCCGGGTTTCTTCCCTAACGCCTCACCCAGGCTCACCATCTGATGAATGGAGAGTGGACTGTTCACTGAAGATTTATCCCCAAACCATTTTATAATCATCCGGTGTAAGCAATCTTCTTGAAACTCTCTGGCATTCTGTATCCCTTTTTCAGGTGACCATCTCCATGAACGACCAAGAAAATGGCAGACTAGAGCTTGTGCAAGTAACATTTGTCCACTCCTTAACATGCATCCCCAACCACAGTCAGTTGTGAATGTAGATCCTGACATGGTGGGGAATTCCCTTCTATATGTCATCCATACCCTGCTGATGAAATCTGACTTGAACCCATCAATACCTTCTCCATATATTTGTTCGATAGGGTCGTGTGCAGTAGCCTCTGTGCCGATTTCGGTGGAAGACTCCAGTGATCCGCTGGGACTCAGTTTCCTGTGATAGCAACGTCCGAGGAGCCAAACAGGGGATTCCTTCGAAAAACTTGTTTTTATCTTCACTGTCCATCCGAACTTGACGTTGTTCCACATAGACAACAATCGTGATTCCACTTTGCCCTTCAGATCCAACAGGTCCTCGGAACTGTCTCGCGTGTTCTCCTTCGGAGTGGCGCCTCTAGCATCAGCATCCACTCTCATACCCGAGGTGCTGCTGCTGCTAGAACTCCTCAGCAGAGAATTTTGAGCAACTAAACTGTGAGACCCGTTCATTATAATTCGATGGAACAAAACATTTACTATCTTATTCCACAAGTATGTTCGATTTGACCGACAAATTCTTAACCCGCACGATAAATGAAGAGAACATGGTCCAGTTTACATTTCTTGTTTATGCACATTTAAAGCCGTTTAAAATTACTTATTATGGTTACATTTTCCACAATAGTGACACACAAAAGACCAAACAAGAAAACGAGAAAATAAATTTCGATGAAAACTGTCATGTGCCAATAATGTCATCAACAGAAATGTCAACTGTCAGTGTGAGTTTATACCAAAGACTAATTTGTTAAGGATATCGAGTGGGTGGGTTCATAAAAAAAGATGCGAATAAAATAAGAATATTTTTAGCGCTGTAATTATATGCAAACTGCAGTTTATTGTGTAAGCTTAATTGATATAAAATGTATCTAAATAAAAATAATTTGAAGGGACAGCTTCATTTAATTGTACTTTGCCTCTAGTTCAAATTAAAAACAAAATATACCATATTGTCATGGTTCCTTCGTGTATTATTGTCATTTGTCACTTTTACGCAAAACAAGCAAGTTTGTTGTGACGAAGGTATCTAGCTTAAGATAAAGTATTTTAGCAAAATTCGCGCAGTACTTTATCAGTAAACACAAATTCGGTGTCCATTACGTTTTAAATCTTACAGTCAACCTAACATAAGCAATAAAAATGATGCCAGGAAGGATAGGACACATGCCAATAGCCCCTGAAAATCCTCTTGGTTTATCCTGGCACGATTCAGCCTGGATCCCTTCGTTAAACCCGTCAAATATCATGGAATATTTCTCCGAAAGATCAAATCCGTTTTTTGATCGCACTTGCAACAATGAAGTTGTAAAAATGCAGCGCTTGAGTATGGATCAATTACAGTAAGTATATTTGTGTATTTGGACATTACAATGTAGATACAATATTTCTTTTTTGTTTTTTTTTTTGATAATATACAAAAAAAATGTTTATCGCAGTTATTAAACACTTTTATTTCACTTCATATTCGCATTAGCCTTTTAAACTTGTAGCCGCAGTGCCGCAACACCGTCAAAACTCGAAAAGGAAGTTAAGTCCTGGAAGCACTAATCCAAACTGGTTTAACTAAATTGTCAAAAACAGTTTCGGGAACTCAAGTATCTTCACTCAGTGTTTCCCTATGCATTTTTTTCTTGGTGTTGCCAACAAATATTGTAGTAGAAACGGAGCATGGACTCCATCTGAAGAGATAGAATAAGGGTTCTACTTTAAGCTTATCACACATCTGATGCCACTCTAAAATGTTTACTTCATATACAAATTAGCTGACATCCACTTCCTTTTACTGAAATGTAGAAAGGTGTTGGGGTGGTACATCTTCGTGGAACCATATTAATTCTACTATCTATTATATATTTAATAATATAGAATTACGTATACCAAATTATTTTTGTTTAGAAATATGACTGGCCTGGAGTATATATTGCTGCATGTACAAGACCCAATTTTGTATGTGATACGGAAACAACAAAGGCACAGCCCCATGCAAACCATACCTCTGGCAGATTACTACATTATTGCTGGTATTGTATATCAAGCACCTGATTTGGCAAGCGTTTTAAATTCAAGATTGGTAAGGCAAAAAACATGTCTTTTCTTTTACCATTTACCATGATATTATTTACGATGATAAAGATTATTTTTATCATTTACAATGATAAAAAGTACCCTATGTGTTAATCCAGATCATAAATTATATGTGTGTCAAATTTCAGCGAAAATGGATCAGTAGTTTTTACATGAAAGAGAAACAAACAATACATATCCTCATCAATGTTTGCCTTTATATTATTAGTATGTTAATTGGCAAACGAAAGTATGTAAAATCTGGAATCAAATTGGGAGCATCTTGTATAAGTGTCTCTTTAACGACACTCTTCAAACCAGACAGTACCTGCAGTGCTTAATTAGGTGTTATAAGGAAAAAATAAAATTATTAAAATTTTATTGCAATTAATGCTTTTTTTGGTAACAAATGAGTTACATTTAAATATACATATAGTAAAGGTCCCATTGACTTATCCTTTGTGTATATTTACTGGCTAACTTTGAATATTTTAAATGATTTCAGTTATCAGCAGTTCATCATCTCCAAGGTTCATTGGAAGAAACCATGTCATACTCTAAATATCATCCTAGCAAAGGGTACTGGTGGGACTTTAAAGCAAATAAAACTGGTAAGTATAACTTTTTAGGCTATCAACAATACAACATTCTTGGGCATCTCTCCTAATATAACAAAAACCGTTAAAATTATTACTGACATTATAATTCTTATAAAATATCAAGATCATCATGTTAACTCTCAGACCATTTAATAACTGAATAGTGATTCAACCGAGTAGTAAACAATTATTATCATATAATGTATATACTTTGAAAATAAGAAGTGCCTCTTTTTATTATCACTATTGTATGTTATATTTAATTGTATTGATGCTTTGATTAGCAGCACATGGGGTTTTATACTTGATATTGTTCTTTATGCAATTTTTTAACCTTGAAGCTAACAATTTTATTGCTTGTGATGTAAAAGCTGATAAGTGATGTATCTATTGTAAAATTATATTGTGAATAATTTAATCATAAAGCAATATGTGTCACATTGCTGCCCATATAAATCAAATACACTCTTCATGGTTTTTTAGTTTGTGTGTAATTAACATTAACTTTATCCTACTTTAGGTGTGAGCCCATTCAACAATAATCAGTCATCTTCTAAAGATTCATCAAGCACTCCCAAAGAAGAACCATCTACACTGTTTCAGCGCCAAAGAGTGGACATGTTGCTGGCTGAATTAGTTCGACAATTCCCATTACCAATGATCCAGTCTTCCAGTCAAGTGAGCTCTTTATTTTTTTCTATCTTTGTCACAATCTTTTATAGTCAATTGTCCCACCACTTTATCAATACTACAATAACTGGAATAATAAAGCAGGTATAGAGTAAACATATTTTGGCCTTTCTTGCCTTTTTTGCCTACAGACAAAATATGTCCTCTGTTATGGGTATGGTACAAAGGGTATTTCTGTATAAACATTTTATACAACTTTAAATTGTGTGAAGTTGAATAGATTTCTAAATTATTTATGTAATTATAAATATATCTATAAATAAGTTCCATATAATAGTAATATGTAGACAATATGCTTACTAAGTTCATTGTTTAAGGCAAATGGAGTCACTGTTAAAACTGAAAACAATGATAAAAGTGGTGATAAGGCTGGCGAAGGTACCCTGGGCAACATCACCATTAAACAAGAACCCATGGATCCAATGACCTCTGATATGACCAATGGAACTATGCCAGCACATATGGAGATCAAAACAGAAATCAAGCAGGAAAATATGAAGCCCCCTCCAGAGAAAAAACCTAGGATGTAATAAAATAAAGTATGATTAGTGAAACTTATATTTTAAGTATAAAATGTATTATATTTAATTCAAGTACATTACAATTGTTTTCTGAAAGTAAATATATTTACAAAATTAGTATTTTTTTGCAAAATATCACGCTCATAGAGATACCATGCGCACAAAAACAATTTCAGAAGATTCAAACATGGTGCTATTTTGCCATTTTTTCTGAATTTGATATTCTTACTCCTTCCATGTAGCAGAATTTATCACATTTACATGAGAATCAGTGCTATATTACATATTTTGGAAAGTTTCATAGATTATTGCTTGCATTTTTTTCTGCAATATTCATTGTTTAAATAAGCAAACATTCTGGTATATTGGTAACTGCACAGGGTGTTGATTTACAATAGGAAGATGCTGCCGCTCATATCTGCATTTTGACCCTTGGTAACTTCCTAAAACATCCACAAACACAATGGTGCTATTCAAAACCAACATAATAAACAACGAGAATGTAAATGTGCTCCACATTTACAGTATGTAGTACTTACTATGGATAAGTTAACTTTTTATTTTTTATTATTTTTTTCTCTCTTTAATTACTTTTTTTAGAGAACATTTATATTTACTACATATTTAAATACTCATTGTTCTTCTCAAGTTGTCTATTATATAAATTTACAATGTTTTCATTGGTTGTATCAGGGCTCAAACAAATCTGGCAGTTAATTCTTCTTGGGTCAATCAAGTTATCCTCATTTATTCGCTGTGCATGATTTACTCTGAAAAATGAAATAATATTTCGATTTTGATATAAGAAAATACACTTCTTTAAATATAGAATAAAAAAATATAGAATACTTACACTGCATTCCTGAGGCCCAATTTAAATCCAAATTCAAATCCTTGATTGTATCCAACATCAAAACTGGACTGAAATGATGCATCTTGACCATTAACAACTCCATCCGAATATCCCTCCTATAAGGGAAGTTATTGTAAGTTATTTTAAAGGGATTAAAGTTTTTCCTAAGTGCAAAAATTACTAATTTTAAAAATAATTACCTTGTTTATACTTTCCACTGTGCGAGCCCATGTTTTGGCAGATAATTTTACTGTTTCATCAGACATAACCTAGTATCTTGTTGATTTTTAATTTAAATTAATATATATTCTTAACTTTGAATAACAGTTACACAAACAGTTACATAAACAAGAATATCTTTTGTAAAAAAAAATGCTGCTTTAACCAATAATTACAAATATTGCAATGATAACAATATTTATATACAATAAACAGTAATTTAAATATTAACTTAACTATTGATTAACAAATAATTATACTAAACATTACTTTTTGACTTTTGACACTGACCTGATCAGGCTGACCACCATCACCATAGATGCATAGAGAATTTCGCAGGTTCCTCTTTCATCCATTATACACATAATAAAAAGGTGAACAAAAAAATAAATAATAGTAAAAGTAAATAATATTTTAAATAAACTTGAAAATATTCTGAATATGTACGCAATTGGAAAAGTAAAATTTATTAGCCCTATTATTGGCTCATGTTCACGGGGCCAGTCCACCGGCGGGTTCGCGAGGAGTAAACAGAGTGGGGGTTTAGCCGGTAAGAGTCCGGCATAATCCAGCTGCTTCCCCGAGCGGCTGGGTATCCATGAGGATTACCCACTTTAAGAAAAAAAAAAACGGGGCCAGTCTGTTGTTGTTGTATGTATGTAATGTATATTATCTGTAGCACATTTTATTCAACATATCTATTATTGTAAGAATATTTATTTTAAAGTTCTCGTGTAAATTGAGATGTTGCATTATTCGGTCACATGATTCCTGTTCATTGTCCACACCATTAATTTCACTATTCAGATTACTAAAAATTGTGAAACCTGCGGTGTTTTAAATTAATAGTATCGATTGTCTGTTGAATAAACATTTTTATAATTAATCTGTGTTGTCAATGTCATTGTCATATAAAATTCAAAAAATTCAAATAAGTTTTCTGTCTGTCACTTTTACTTTGATGCGGCTGAAGTGATGTGGATAGGAGCTTGTGCTACATTTTATAGATGATATTTTTTTGTTAAAGAAGTGGATTATTATTTTTTTGTTAAAGTTTCATAATGGGTATTATATTCGGGATATTGAACCGGATAATAAAACTTTTAATTTATGTAGCAGTAGTAATCGCAATCATTGTATTAATACCAAACCTGCCGCCGTATACAAAGTTTACGAGCATCGAGTAAGTTTTGAACTCTATAATCACGTTCACCAAAGTGTTACCGTTAAGTGAAAGTCATATGACGACTTTTTTGTTTCCACTTAGGCTTGACACGACACAACCCAGAACAGGCGCGTTGGCTCCAAACCATGATTTGAATAATGTGGAGAAGCTCTATACCGATAAGTTACTGGGACCAGAAGCTTTCCAGGAATGGAACGGCGAATTGTACACAAGTCTTGCGACTGGAGAAATTGTAAAAATCTCACATGGTGGTCATGTGACATTTGTTACTCAAATAGGTCAACCATGCAGTAAGTGGAATTTTCCTTACTTATAATGAAAAATTGAAAATTTTATAATAATAGTGTGATATTCATAATCTTATAATAAATGAAAGAAATGTAATATCACATTTCTTTTTAAGAGTTTATAATTTTTTAAGTTAAAAAAAATACCTATAAAGTATATTTGTTATGGCAGCTGGAATAGTCCAGGAGCACTTATGTGGAAGACCTCTTGGATTTGTGATCGATGATAAAACTAAACAAATGTATGTTGCTGATGCCTATTTCGGCATTTGGAGAGTGGACCTGAAATCCTACAAGAAGCAGCTGTTAGTCTCACCTCGAGTGGAAATCGACGGAAAGAAGCCAATGTTATTCAACTCTGTGGCATTGGCTAGTAATGGAGATTTGTATTGGACAGACTCAAGCAGTGATTTCAATCTGAAGGATGGAATATATGCACTCCTTTCTGACCCATCTGGAAGGTATGTCCTTAATTTTTTTTTAATAAATTCACTATTTCTCAATAATTATTGTTCCACAGCTAGGCACAGATTTCCTCTCAAATTCAGAATTAGACGAGTGAATAACAAGTCAACTTATGGAAGTTTCTTTTTAAAAGTAAAAGATATTTTCCTTTAACATTAAAATTCAAATGATAATTAATATCAAATAAGCACATCATTCCACAATCAGCAGTATCTGGGATTCGAAAACTTAGACTCTTACATTAAGCTGAATTTAAAACCATTAAGTTATCATTACTATTTGTTATACATATCTATAATACGTGTTTTCATTTACTTATCTATAATTCATTAATTACATTTCTTAGAACCACCATTACAAGTAATTGATGAGCTACTTAGCTGGCTTTCAATTACCTAACTAGTTCCTAATTAGTCGATAATTATATAACCACTTAGAAAAGAATGTACAGTAGTACCTCGAAATTACGTGTTAGCTGGGACCGAGTGATAACCATGAAAATAAGGGTAAGATTTCGTATGCATAAAAATATTTAAAGCTGAAGAAAATAGCAAATAAGACATTATAGTCCTAAATTACATGTATATAAAATCACCAACCGTAGTTATTTTGATGATTTTGAAATTGTGAAAGTCTACATAAAATCTAAGAAAGTAGTTAGGCGACTTGAAATTGGTTGGACTCGCTCATAATTATCTCTTAACACGCTTATATTATTATTCGTAGAAAAAATGAGTTTTTCAGTGAAATCTATATTTTACAGAATTTGTAAATTCAAAATCGCTTATCTCCAATTTCATGTAAATCGGGGAAGCGTAAGTTGAGGTTTCACTGTAGATACATTTTCCTTCATAATTATAATATTAAACTAAGTTCTTCGGGTATGTCCAAAAAACAGTTTTGAATTGATAAAAAAACATCTTTACTTCTAATGTGTATATAAGTTTAAGTGTGTATATATATTTTTGTATGCATGTATACTTTTTTAGTGCATGTTTCTGATTAAAAATATCTCTTCTGCAGGTTCTTCCGGTACGACCCAGCCAAGAACGAAAGTCAAGTGCTTCTGGATAATTTATGGTTCCCAAATGGCATTGTTGTATCTCCCGATAATCAATTTGTGTTAATTGCTGAAACAGATCATTTGAGAGTCCTAAAGTATTACATTGAGGGACCTAAGAAGGGAACCAAAGAGGTGTTTGTTACAGGATTACCAGGTAAGAACTTATTTCCCATGTAGTATACATTAAATTATTAAATATTTATTATATTAAAAAAAAAAAAAGATAAAAGTTTTGACATTTGCATTGTGTGATATACTTAAAATCTTTTAATTTTATTTAATTTCTATATATTTTTGTAGGGGGTCCAGATATATTTCAGGAATAAAACCTAATCATATTAAAATTAACAATTTTTAGACTTGGATTTCTAAGTTTATGCATGTATGATATATGTACAAAGTCATGCTCTATTGTTATATATAATATATAAATAAGTGATATACAAAATTCCATTGATATAATAAATGGGCATATTAATGAGTTATTCAATGTAAATGATCACAGTAACCTGCAAAAAATAAAAACGTCTTACAGGGTTAAAGTCCTGACTAAGCATGATGCTTAAATATTGCTGTTCACAGAGCATAATTTAAATGCAATCATCCACATTCTAACACATTGTTAGCAGTATTTAATATATCTTGTTTTAAACACATTTGCATACACTTGTCATACTGTTGAAGACAAGCTTTAGTAATTATAAGCAAAAAAGTATTTTTCAATTTAACATGTTAATCCATATACAGTATAACTCAATTTCATCTAAAATTTTGTTTTGACATAAATTGCATAAATTATGGTTGTGTATAATTTGTGGTTTTTCATGCCTACAAGTTGTTTCTTAAACACTGAAGATTAATTAAGCCTATATGACTATTGTACACAGTCAAAGCTACTTTCAAGGTTTCCGCATTCGAGTTTTCAGTATTCAAGGGTAAAAAATACTGACCAGTTTCTTGAATTCGCTAAGGCTAAGAATTTTTTTATTTACGGATATTACAAACTCGGCGCATAACCTTTTTTTGCTGTTCATTCGAGTCTGTATTTGCTGTATATGGGCAGAACATAACCTGTTCGAATAAAAAGCTTTTACTTTAATAAATTTAATAGTCTGTGCCTTGAATGCTTGTTGGTGACTGCAGTAGGTTTTGATATTACGAAATTAGGACAACATTATTGCCAATCTACAGCCTTTTTGACCCTTAGTCAATTCCTACAATGTCATTATGCGAGAGATTGGTTGTATTTAAAACTAACAATATTTAAACCACATGGCTCATTATAATTATGGTATATTTTTTTTATGTGGTTTTTATTGTAACCATAGTAAAGTTTTAATGTAGGTGTAATACCTAACAAGTATGTGCTTAGCATACACGTTCAACAATTAACATATTTTTTACATAAAATATGATGTTCATAGTATGACATCAGTTAAACAGCATATTATTATGGCTGGTAGCAACTTTAAAAGAAAAACAAGTTTACAAAAAATAAAATCCGTTTTTCTTGTTTGATCTTTTCATCTACAGCTAAGTGATAAACTGGTTGTAAGCATAAACGGATTGTATTCTTCATGGAAGTAGGAAACTGTATGCAGGCTACATTAAATGGTCACTGCATTTCAAAAAATTTTTTGAAATGCAGTGCAGATTCATTTTTAAAGTAGGTTTACAGTACAATCGAAAGTTTACTATCTTGGCAACTACTAAACACTTGTATAATAGTAGCTTAAGAACTAGAAAATCAGACTAAAATATAACAACATTAATATGGTAGCTATTGGCAATGGTCCTTAAAAGAAAAAACTTAAAAAAAAAGCTGCTTGTATTATCTTTTTTAGTTATTTATTACATGGAATGGACTGAACGAAACAGACAGTACTCACGCTTGATGTGTTTTCTCTGTTCGTTTCCTTAAACATATTGCTTTCATGATTAATAAGGGAAAGGTAAAAAATAAATAATGTTTTCTGTTTTTATGTTTTTAATTAGTGAAGTTAAAATAATAAAAAAAATTGAAAGGGTGTAGTAAGAGTATCAAGTTTTCAATCTATAAACAATATAATAATGGTGAAACTGTATCTTTTACTTAAAATTTATGAATTTTGAATTGTTAGGTTATTTATGCAAAACAGCGATATGTATTTATAAAGTAAGTTAGGATTTTATAGAATAAGTTTGCTTGGTAAACAATTTCTTAATCATGTAAACTTGAATGAGACCTACAATGATCATGAACACAATTTGGAAAGCAGACCACACGTCAACAATAAAAGTGTCCTCCAAGGCCATATAACTGTCCCTCGATTTGCTCGCACTGTATAAATCCAACATGTGGCGCGCTTTCATGACGTGGTTTAGTGTTACTATCAACGAATCTATTATCAGTGTCACGTCAATTTTGTATTCTTCTCCATCTTCTGTCTTTCCCACCCACTCCACTATTTCTACCTCTTCGTGTTCCGCACCATCATTGTCAACGACTGCCACCTTTCCATCATTTTCTTTGACAGTATCCTCTATAATAACATTCATGAAAACAAGTTTTGAATTTATTAGACTGTAACTGTTGTCCATACAGAAGACGTAATCCCCATCTTGTGTCAAATCCATTATTATAGAATTTTGCGATTTCTTGTAGTCTGATAAGAGTCTAACGCCGTTAGGATCCATCACGTCTACCGATATGTCTAAATCGCCGTGTTGGCCGTCTATCACTTGATAGTAGAGTTCCATCACTTGACCAGCTTTGCCCTTTTCGAAGAAACATGTTCTTGTACCGGGGTCTATTCTGAAGTTCATGTCTGTTTCATATATTTCTAGTGGAAGCACAACATTGCACAATAACACAAAACACAACGAAATTTTTAAGAAATACATCTTGACTATATGTTTCTTATATGATACTGGATAAATGGCTAAATAATATTAGTAAGTAGGTAAAATGGATGTTTGAACAGGTGTAACATATTGTATTTACGCAGCCAATACCATTGGATTCATAGCTATCCTTGCAGAGCGCTCTGTTATTTTGGTATCTGAAATTTAATTTGCTTTAATATAAGTAAATAGCAGTGGCAGTAGAAATACAGCTATTTAAATACATGATACCCTGAATCTTCATCATATTGATATGAAATTACATATTTTCACAATGAATATTCAATAAATCGGATAATTGCTCCGATTATTGTATAACAAACATAAAGGTTCGAATTGAGATCTAATTATTGGAAAATTTGTAGAGAAAAAGACGTGTAGGCACCGTTGCCTTTGTAATGCTTTAGATGTCGCCGAAGCATTGCAAACTTTGGGCACAGCTCATCCCTTAAAATCTTTCAAAAATACTGGATTAGGGTAATATATCCCCCCTGAAGACGTTACATATGCTTGTGTTCTTCATTTTACAAAGTGGTTTAGAAGAAATGAAATGTCAAAATTTTGATTTTATGCATGCGATATGATGGTACACGATATTACATATATTTGAAGGAAGGTGTTGAAATTGTAGTAATCTCGGTCCTGTGATGATTTTATCAACTCATTATAGAGAATAATGATTATCCCTGCAGAGAAAAAAAGGTGTAAATAAAATAACGTGTAAATATTTTTTAAAATGAATAATATGTTTATTTTGTCTTCAGGAACCCCAGATGTGATACGCGTTTTACCCGACGGGTCTGGTGTCATAGTTGCGCTATATGCAGCATTTGACGATGATCACCCTCTGCTCTTGAAGCCTTTGGCTGCCACGCCGATGGCAAGAAAATTAGCGGCACGCTTCATGAAGCTTCTTGAATTACCATTTGAATTTCTAAATAACCACTTCCCAAACTATATTTTTGAACAAGTTATTTACACGGTAAGTAATTGCATGTTAAGCGCATTTTACATTTACATTTTATATTGGCTATCGTATATAAGTGTGTAACATCTGTAATTATGTTGTAATTAAGTAATATTAGTAATATTATGAAAATTTTCAGATTGGCCACTTTGCAACTGTATCTGGATTTGGACCGGATTTGTCAGGCATAGTTCAAATAGATTGGAATGGAAATATTGTAGCTTCTCATTACAATACCGATCACAGTGTTTATCATATCAGCGACGCAATTGTTTACAATGATAAGCTGTACTTAGGTTGTCCGCATATGCAAAACTTCATTGGTGCTGTTCCTGTACCACCTCTCTTGAAAAAAGCTTTTAATGTTGCAAAACCAACACCTGCGCCACCAAAATATAGACCTGCTTCTGAACAAAAAAATACTCAAAAGGAGAAAAAGCCAATCACTGAACAACCAAAACAAAAAATCGATAAACCAGCAGAAAAAAAACCAACTCAAAAAACAAGCACTGAGAAACCTCCATCGCCGCAAGGTGATAAAGTAAAAACTGTTCCTTCAAAACAACCTGAAGTGAAGAACGCCATTCCTAAAGAACCTATCAAGCCAGTTAAAGTCGATAAAGAGGACGCTCCTAAATCTGCACCGAAAGTAAAAGAAACAAAGCCAAAACAAGAAGCGATGCCTGAATCCGCCAAACCAACCACTGGAGCTACACCAAAACCTGCTACAAAAACAGAAACGAAGCCGAGACAAGAAGCGTCGCCTGAAACGACCAAACCAAAGACTGGAGATGCACCAAAACCTTCTAAGGCACAAACTACACCAGAACCAAAAAAAGTTCCTGAACCAAAACCAAAGGTCGAAGTGAAAAAAGAAGCTGTAAAAGAACAAAAAGTAGTTCCTGAATCTAAACCTAACGCAGTTCCTAAGGAAGAACCTAAAAAGGAGGCTCCAGTAAAACCTAAATCTGTTGAATCGGAAAAGCCAAGCACCGAGAAACCTGCACCTAAAGCAGAAACCGCTAAGGCAAAAAGTCATAAACAACCTAAATCAGGCAAAAAAGCTGCGAAAGACCCAGTTGAAGATGAACCTCAAATCATAGTGCAAAGGTTATCACCTGAAGAGAAAAAAGCCAGAAAACCAATCGAGGGTGAACCTCAAATCATCGTTAAAAAAGTCGTACCAGACGAAATTCCAGTCAATGAGGAAATTCCATCAGATACAATCAAACCAAAAGGAGAACCACTTAAAGTAATTAAAAAGAACGGACCTATAGAAATCCCTACTAATGTGTAAGCCAAGGTTGTGGTATTGTAAGCCTGTTCCAGAGAACCTGAAATCGAGTAGTGGAACAAAATTAAAGTCTATTTTAAGTATTTAAGAGATTTAGAGTCTAATGAAAAAATATTTGAACTTTTTTTGAAGTTATAAATCGTTCTTTAATTCCCAAATACATTCCATAATTGTGATTGGAAACAAACAAAATTAATGTGTAATTGTATATATTTATAAAAATTGTATTGGTTGATCTAAAAAGTATAAGTTATATTGTATTAATTACTTCAAGAGTTACTAATTACGGCTTGGAACTGATTTAATTAATAAATTGATAACAATTTAATCTCTTACATACCCATAAAACTTCGAAGAGCACATTCAAATTAATCTTTCATGCATTTTTATATTTTCTTTAATCGTAATTATACCCTTATAATATGGGTATTCCTAAAAATTATACTTATAATCCTAAATATCACTATATTATAGATAATATCTTGTCAGTTACCAGCATGCAAATAAACAGTGCAATAAAAGATTAACATTATTACAAAAACTTCAGAAGATTGATAATATTTTTATAGAAGTCTTATT